>JXWZ01004528.1:0-10714 GCA_000956215.1 Anopheles farauti No. 4 | reverse complement strand
TTTATACACTGGTTGAAAACAACGTATTGGTATAGAATTGGTATAGTTTAGAATAATACTGTTTAAATTACTTTAAATGTAAGCATCATTTAATGTGGCCTTTAAGTTGATAGATTTCGTTTCATCAAACCCTATAATTTGATTTCAAATTTCACCATTTATTCTTGCAATCAAGATTTGATCAGTTGTACTCTATAATATCAAACACGTACACACGTAATGTCATACGACCTATCGAATAATATACCATGTTCGCCCAACGAAACAAAAAACATTCATGCACAGACAGCAAAGAAGATAACGTTCAATATTTTATGCTTCTATTACAAACCGATCATAATCGTGATCATGTTCTGTAGTACGTCGTTGCTATGCCACTGATATGCCACTGCGCTAGCAAAGCAGGCACCGAAATCCTGCAATCAGAATCGTTTTATAAAGAAATGGGTCCTTGTGTAATGCATTTTTCGCCATTTTTCCACTCTCCGTCAAACGAGCTAAATTTCACCATCAATCGGTTACGTTTGTGCTGCAAGCCATTGGAAACCGTCCCAGTGAAAACCCCCAGTGCTCATTATGATTTTTCTCACGTTCCATTTTGTGGTTTAAAATCGGGACGATGAAGGGACAAAAAATGACAATGAAGGACACAAAACGAAACACAAGAAAAAAAGATGTTCATTGGAACAAAGCAGTGAGCAACTTTGTTGCATCGCTTACTGCAGCATCAGTTTCGGCCCTCGTTAGGGATAAAAGTGGCTTAAGAAGGTGGTAGCGTTTTCACGGACGATCTACTCTTGTTAGCCAACGGAAAAAACGTACGATGTGCTACATCTTTGCGAAGGACAAAGCTGATGGAACCAACAAACTAAGCGAACGTGTTTTAATGCTGCATTAATAGGGCTGATGTAATCGGGGAAAAATGAGAATTTAGCCGTTACAGATTCCAGTTTCGTTGTGTAGTTCTAGTGCTGTGTGTTTTCATGTATGAGTTTTTATTATTCAATCTACAGTGAATGAAATAATTCAGCCACCGATTTCAATGCGTTATTTCAGTTGAAATTTTCAATGCGTTACATTTATAATAAATATTGTGAATGTAAGACAAAACTTACACAAACTAACAAACTGACAAAAAGGAAATGTAAAGACTCATCCTAATGCTTATTTAAAAATCGTTTATATTTTGTATTATTTCATTTACTTATTTTGTATTATCCCACTGTGCTTTCTTGAAAAGATTGGGTTAGACATGTTACACACTTATGTTTCAAATCATTAGATCAGGACATTTTACCCCACCGGACCATTTTTACAATTATTTTAATTTGGAATTATTTTCGATGGATTTTCATTGAATATTGCAAGGTTTTGTTTGTCCAAATTTTTTTGTTTTAATCTTAACTTATGATACATCGAAATCAATATTTATTATTTTAATCAAAAAATTACTTTATTAGACACATAATTATTAACAAAATTGAAAGTGCACAAAACATAATGTATGGAGAAAGAAATCGAATAATAATGCTAGGTAAATCGCTTTAAAAGTGTTCGAACATGCCAAAAACACACAAACGCACAGAAATGTTTGGCACAGAAGTGCCAAAAACTTTCACATATGCTTGAAAAGTGAAAGAGATGATGAAAACTATGCCAACATTTATTCCAAAGCCTGTTTTAAGATTACATTTTCTTTCATATTAATTGAAAAGGTTAGAATAGAAAATATAATTTTTATTATCTGTGCATAGCTATGCATTTTTTCAAAAGTAGATATTTTGGATTGAGAAATCATTTTGAACGAACGAACCGGTTGAATAGTACCTATCTTTTATTGTTAAATTTATGTACGAAAATATTTCGTTTTAAATTATGAATAATTTATTACTTAAACTTCCTTTAAGGGTGTAAAAAAAAAATTTTGTTTTCCAACTAATTGTGATGACGAAAAGACCTGTTGAAAGTGGATCGTAATTAACGCTTAACACTGATAAATAATGATGTTTTTCTTCTCAAATGAATTGTCAACGGTTGCGTTTGAATTGCTTGTTATTTGCTACCCTTGACGACATGAGAGAATGGAATGAATAATAAAAAATACACCTACACACACATAAACACAACATGTAGCACCCAGAGTCACATTCTGCGTTAATGCAGAGGAAAAACTTGAGCAAATGTGGATAAATGTTGAACATGCACGGGCTCTAATGTTTGCATTAGCTTCCCGCCATGCGACATCCCTAAGCCATGCTGCTTCGCTATCCGAGCTATCCAGTCTAAGTGTTTGTTTTGTTCTGCCGGATGTGCCGGAATGGTTTACGCCGTTCAGCAGCAGTGAATGACAATGCGAGTGCGTTCGTCTTCGAATGAAACAGAGAGAGAGAGAGAGAGAGATCGAGCGAGAGAGAAGTAAAAAATGTTCGAAAAGCGACATATGATCGTGCGCTCGCCATTCCCGCACAGTAAACAATCTGAAGCTTCCGGTTTTGTTTAACAGCGCCCACTCCCTGCCGGAAGGATGTGGGACAAAAACAAAATGTTCGTTTCCGTTTCTTGGAGCTAGCGATTTTTTTTATATTGCATTTTGGACGAGCTCCCGTAGGCAGAAAGTCTAAACATTACGAGACTGAACCAACGACTCAACGTAGCAACGACGGACGTGTGCACGGGCCGGTGTTTACTGGCACGGACTCGTTTCGGGGTAGGATTTCGGTTTCCTAAGCGCGCAGGAAAAACGCCAAAGGACTCGACAAAACGATCGTAATGTTATATTAGCAAAGCAGCACCGGGTACGAGCAACGTGAGCCGGGTTGTTTTTTTGTCGTGTCTTCGTTGAATGTTTTTTACTCACCTTCTGTTCGTTGACTGAAAATTCCAAGAGGAAATTTCCAATCCGCACACGATAAAGAGCTGCTTCAGAACAGAATTTAATGATATCAAAACTCTCCCTCTCGAAAAATACGTATCACGTTTCGCGAGCAAATAACGATCGGGCCTCGTCGTGAAATCGTTGCACGTGTATGTTTATTTAAATAGGCGAGAATCTGGCATGTGAGGTGTTTGCTCTTGGGAAAGCACTGGCCGGAGTGGGGGAGACGTTTGAATAGACACTTCCAAATGTGCTTCAAGCAACGTCAATGAGGATGTTTAATAGAGTAAATTTCGAAAGTTTGTGTTTGGACGATTCAGAATGAAGTGGGCTCGATTAGGAGCTCACACGTCCTTGCGCTACGATAAGTGTTTTCTAATTGAATTGTGTTAAAGAAATATCACGAGGAGGGACGGATACTCCGTTTCGGGTACTTGCCTTCCACGAGCATCCAGAAGAAGTTGGTCAGGGTGAAATAGTGCAGAAGCGTCACGAAAATTACGCAGCTCGTCATGCCGGTACTGTTGCCAGTCGAGAGCTACAAAAGAGCGAAAGGAAGTTTATAAGAGAAGTACATTGAACCAGTAGTAGTTGTGTTAAACATATGAAATGAGTTGTAATTGAGTAAGTATTTAATTAAAGCTTAATTAATTAATTTTTTTATGAATATCTTTTAGATAACATAAACTATCTGGATTGAAAAAAAAAACATCTGGAATATATAACTAAAAAAACAGTCCAAAACTCAACTATGGAACACTAAGGAAAAGTATGGAAAAATATTTTGATAAATAAAGCCTTTGTTATCGTAGTAAAATACAAACATAAAAAATATAAAATAATCGTGGATATTGAAACACTTTACGGTAAGATTCTTGAAGGAATCCCATATTTGACTCCATATTTAAAACGAACAAACTGTCTATTTACTAGCCAATTAAATTCTCCTATATTGTAATGATTGAGATATCCCCTTTTATTTCAACGAATGCTTACCTGTAGCGTAAGGATAATGATCCATAGCAAGGCCGACAGGATGTAGGTGATGAAAAGATTCGCATGGATGGTGTTCCGTAGGCAACGCAGATCTCTACCGGTATGGAAGCGCGAATACGAATCGTATTACAATTCGCATTCCCCACGGGTTCACTACGCCTTAGACATTAAACACTTACTTGAAGTAAACGAAGACTATCACAGCGAGACTAAGCGCCACCAGACTTATGATGTAGCCAGTGTAGTAGATGATGGACGAAATTTCCACTATATGCGGCGGGGGTTCGGTTACGTGTTGGCAGGCGGCATAGTGGCTGTAGTTGTCCCACTTACCATTCGGATGACAGTAACGTGTGGCATTCTCTGCGAACGAGATGTGAAATCGGTACATCGATCGTGTAAAATTCGACGCGCAGTGGGTGGTATCTCGTTTTAATGCATGCAGACAATTATTTAATTGCTCATTAATTTTCAAAAAACCACTCGTCCCACAAAAGGCTCCAGCACATCCGATCCAGAGCGATAGGACCGGAAAACAATGGCTTAAGTAGCACGGAGAACGCACACCGCCCGGTGCTAGATACGAAACCCGGTACGGACATTCCTCGGTTGTGGTGAGGTACCACAGTGCACTTCAAGTTCAAGTTTGTCACCGTGGTGCAAGCTTGCTCCCTCGGGCGGATTGGAACGGGGTGGGGTGGGGTTTGATTGTGGTTCCAGCAGTGCTTTTGCCGAACGGAAGTTCTAGGGACGTCCCCTGCGCTGTCGTATGGAGTTGCCTCTGCCATCCGGGGGTGGAGTTAAAAGTGCAAGTTTCAATTACGCCGTTGGGAAAACTTTAATTGAATGTCATGCCAGTGGCACTGTGGTAATGTGTGCAGGTAGACAGGAGATGGGAGAGGGAGTTCCAACACTCGCATAGGAGGTGTTTGATATTTCTGTTAGTATGTGTTTGTGTGAAACTTTTCGCACCGTATGTTCATAAATGGATATTATTTAAAGTTACGTTCGCTAGGACCGAATGGATATTTTATTACGGCATGATGTCAGACAAAGTCTCATTCGTAGAATTGTTTTCTAGGTTATGTAGGGAATCCTTATGTAGGGATGGATAATGGAATGTTGTGATTATTATTGAAAAGGTGATGTGCATTGTTTGGTTAGTTCACTACAATTAATAAACGGCGAATCATAATAATAATTTTAAATCATATTTAATTCTCAAATTGTAAGAAATTTACTTCAACTCTAGTTCATATCCATCTAACAAGTGAATAAATACCTAATAAATAAATAAACGAAAATTTAAGCTTCTCCATCTTATCACTCGACTCATTTAAAATTAAGTTTTATCCTGTGAATCGTTCATTCTCATGGGGCTGACTTAGAAGCAGGAATTTATAGGCAGTTTGTTAATAGATTACCGTGCTGTTCTACAACGCAAATAGTTGCCTAATAGAATCAAAACCCTTCGGCTCAACACAACGTGCGTTGTAAAAAGAGAAGCATTGAGTTGTCTTTTCATTTATGCCCTGCTCCATGCAAATTTGCTTTTCTACAGCACTAAGTAACCAAGCGCGGATGTTGTTAGAGCCGTAGGTTGATCAAAGAAAAACACCCATATTCTGAAAAGAGTTTGTTTTGCTATTAACATGTAGGCACCCCGTAATGATTCTACCCAACTCGTTTATTACGTACCAAATTACCTTATGAAATTACCAGAAGGGGTTCAACATACATCAGAGAACAACATTTAGGACTCCCAGAAATTCGTGCCAGGATGGCCTTCCACACAACGTACGTGTCACATCGTAATGTACGCCTTTGAACTCCTCGAAGCATGGAAGCACTGCCCAGGTACCGGCATCGGTTTTCGGCCAGCACAGGATCCGGTCAAAGTCCACCGGACAACCATCGAACAGCGTCTAGGGAGTAGATATTTGAAAGCAGCGTGATGGGCTGGGTAGTATGTTCTTGTTGCGAAGTGTTTATACGAAGCAAAGCACACACAACAAAAAAATGGCCGAATGTGATGTTAAGGGCACGCTGATTGATTCATTTAGATGCAATAACATTGTTAGCTCAGGAGGAGCAGCAAAACACGCTTCCTGGCTGGTCCCTTATGCACCTACCTCGAGCTGTGCATCCTGATGCGCTCGCAGCAGACATTCGAGCTCGGTGCTGTTCTCGAATGCACCGAGTAGTTCTGGTGGAAACGAGCTGAATTCGTCGTAGTCCGCCACGCTGACCAGTCTTGCCTTCGTACCGATCGGTGCTTCGGTGCACTCGGTTTTCACTTCACTTTGTTTGTAATATGCGACCGTCTGTTTTCGCTTGCCGGTTTTGTTTTACTGCGACAACGGATACAGTTTGAGATGTTTTCCACGTACTCTGTGGCCAGAATTTCGTTTCACTTCACTTAGTGTCGGATATTGTTATACGTGGATGCTGACATGGCTTAGATACTGCTCACAGTACTCAAGAACAGTTTCTGTTGTCATGCGTTACGCAACAAGAGGTTGGTAAAACTGAAAAGAAAGAGAATTGAAAATATTTTCTTTTAGTTAATTTCAAAAAAAAAATTACAAATAATGAGAATGCAAGCAAAGCAAAATACATGTGTCATTGGATAAATTATTTAAAACAATGTAATAAGTAACTGTAAGTAATAAGTAAAGCACAACTCAAACTTTTTGTCATGAAATTCAATAATGCCATTTTTTTCGGTTAAACGATACTTAAAAAAAAACAAAACATGCACGCTATAACTTTTTGTTTGAACAAAACATTCATTATTATCGCTCGGCGATGATTCGACCGAAACCAACTTTTTTTATTTCTTCGTACGACAAAATCGCTCGGAGATATTTTCTGTCATATTCCATAAAAAATTTGACAGCACGCGTGATTTAATCACCTACATTAATGTTGTCTCTATTTTATGTATTATTAACATCCTATGATGTATTTTATGCATTCGTTCGTCTCGTCGAAATAAACTTGTGAAGAAAATTAAACGATATAGAATGTTGATGATATAGATTGAATTACAAATACCGATATATTTAATTAAATTTATTATTAAATTAAGTAAATTAACATTTTTATCGAACAACTTGTTCATAAATATCGTCACTGTCATCCGGAGAAAGAACCAACAATAATTGTCTCTTCGATCCTTGTATTAAATCTCGTACTAATACTCTGCGCTGATCATTTCAACGAATAATAAAAAAAAAATTTCACTTGCAGTTCAGTTTTTCAGTTTAAAAAAATCTCGTGAACGTTGATAAGAATTAAATAAACAGACTTTGTTTTGTTTTCAAGTGCATTAGATATGCCTTAGTTTCGGAAAAGCCTACTTATCGTTTGAATAAATTCCTTTCAATGTTGAGTCAGTGGCCACATCTGGCATTTGTGGCCGTGATCATGATAAATAGGCAGGATTTTCGTACAACATTCAATTCCTTCCAACCCACAAGATAAACAGTAAAACCGAAACGATTCTGTTGGCGGAGCGAAAGAAGTGTACCATTCCTAACGCAACGACCTGCCGCACCACAAGATGAACGTCAATCCCTAGGGCTCGCGGATACACCAGATAGTATCGCCCGAAACGAGATTAGGACGGCGCAGACCTGGCCACCAGGAGTTTGGTGCGTTTGATGTAAAGAAACTTTTGCAATTATCCGGCACATTGCGCTGGTGGCCACGAAGCTGCGGAAAAATCCTCACTCCCCTAAATCACCCACCATCCGCATGGTAGCTCTGCTTCGCTTGAAATAGTGGT
Organism: Anopheles farauti No. 4; assembly: GCA_000956215.1. NCBI lineage: Eukaryota > Metazoa > Arthropoda > Insecta > Diptera > Culicidae > Anopheles > Anopheles farauti No. 4. Next base: position 3,053 of record JXWZ01004528.1, on the reverse strand, counting down.
AAATACTCTGATAATTGGTTTGGCCGCAAAACTTAACGTCAGCGGCGACCGGTGGGGCGGTTGGCCTTTTTAGCGACCCGGTCGAGGAAATGATGTGTTTAGTAGCACCGGCGATTCGAGTCCCTGGGCACGAGCTCGAGCCGAAAGTTTGGACAAACTTTCCGCGGTTCGTTGCGGGAGCGGGAAAACTTAAATTGTGCAACACCCACACATATACACCCACCCTTGTCAGCTTCTTTTCGAATACTTTAGAAGCGATTATTCCGGTGTCGGTTTCGGTGAGCCGTCGTTTTGATTCCGTAAAATTATGCCGCCTGTCAGCTGCACAATCGTGGGCGGGTCTTCTACAGTGGTGATTCGTTAGACTGTGTTGTTTGTTTGATGTGCGGATGGATCGTGATGGATTTTATTTGCCGCTTTATTATGCGACTGATTGCAGTCGGTTGAGTTCGGTGAGTTTTTACGTCTTTTTAGATTGCTTTTTGTGTTACGATGATGTTGGCAATTTGATATCGTTTTTTTGTCATAATTTTTATATAGAAAACCTATATAGAAAACCTTATATAGAAACTCACCTTCCTACTATCCTACCCTTCCCATACTTTAAATTAAGTTTGGATAGCTATCAGAATATAATTATCAGACCCAACCACAGAATAGCTAGCTTTAAAACAAAATAAAAAATCATGGCAATATTTTTCTTCTCTAAATTTTAAAAGCGTATTAAAACAATGTATCAAATCTGGCCCGCAAAATACTTGTGAATGCATAAAACGAGATGCACCGTAAACTTTTACCACTGCACAAATGGCGCCAACGTGGCACCAATCTAGATCAACTTTAATTATTGCCCATCCAAAATGCATTTGTTACCGTGGGGAGTAGTTTTTAGATATAGTGAATGGAACGAACCACGCGCAAAAACATAAAAAACACGCACACAAATACTCTCGAGCAATCAATATAGAAATCCACAGGAAACCGTTTGTTACACTTTTTGGGTGACCGCTGAACTATATAAATCTAGCTTAAACACTCCTCCCTTTTACCGTTTTTATCCGTACGCTACCAGTTCGTTGGGACTTTTTTTACGTATTTGTTAGGGTAGTACATGCTGGTGATATCATGCAGCAAACAAAGCAAACCTGTTAAAAGAGCTCAGTACTTGATTTAACGTGTGCGCCATATTTCGTTCAACTTCACATTCGCATCGTTTTGCAGCATGTTGATTCTCCGCACTGAGCGGTTAATTTGTGCAAGTGTCTGTTTTTTGTGTTGGCTTGTATTCGATGGCTCGTACGATGTTCGATTGTTTTGTGGGAATCATTTTGGTCATTTTATTTTAGTTTCACTAACGATAATAGAGGAACATTTACATTCAAACCACATGGATAAAATGTGGGAACAAAAGTTCAATGGTTTCTGGTACAAAAAAAAAAGAATAAATTCAATGTTGTCGTGTATGACGATTTCTTGGTGAACAATTACAATTGTTGAGGCAAATATTAAAGGCAAAAAACATTTACCACTTAAAATACCACGAAATACAAATGTGTCGATGGTATGTAACAGAAAGAATAGCAAACACTACTTCGACGAAAACTATCGAAATAACGTGAACTATTTGTGAACTGTGCCTCTGAATAGTGAAAAGGATTTACTATCAAAACGTTTACTTAAGAATTATTACAATAGAGCACAATGCAAAAAGGTTTCTGTCTGATAGAAACTACAAAGAACAAGGTCAATTTGTGCATCAGACTAAATTTGATTGACTTGACGGACGAAAAGATTAATACTAGAATACAAAATTCAAATACACATCTAAAACGAACCAGTACGATTAACATACATTAATTTGGGAATCATTATTAAGCTTTATTTTACACCCAAATCATTAAGCTATTTAACATCTGAGGAAACAAACTCGAATAGAACTGCAATTGCAAACCATTCGGTATAAAATTTTGATCAATGTTTATAGGTTAATTAAAGGATCGATCCATCGAGTCCGATTGATGATCGAATTGCCCACCGTTCATCCGAATAGTCTCAAATGCGCCCATCAACCAGTTGAACCATTTTTGGCAAATGAGTTTCGCATAAAATCAACAATAAACGAGCTTCAATTTCATTGGACGGTTCTTAACAAATTGATACCACGGAACACGTACCTTGTGATCGATTAAACGAGTTCCTCGTCAGTGGGCATAGTGCAGCTGCAAAGCATGTTGTGAGTGAAGATAATTACAGTGCCCATTTGAATATCTCAATTTGCTGCAAATATCGGCCAACATTTTGGGGAAAACGGATATTCGCGAGCATATTTTATCTGCTACTTTAATGACCAGCCATCTGTTGGCGAGTGAAGTTGTGTTATAAATAAAAACCAACTGTGTCACACAGCTGCACGCCTTGTTAAAATGCATCTGATCTGACAGTGGTTTGAACGAGTCCTTTCTTTTCAATTCGAATCTAGCAGAGTGGTTCATTTGACGTGTTCCGTCGCATTCGAATGCACTTCTTTGTGTAACTCTGCTGTCGTGAGCAGCTGCACGGAGTCTAATCAGTTCCAATTTCTCGATTTGCATGACCCGTTCCAGAAAGGAGACGGCACGCGCTTAATCCAACCGATTGTTTTTGACGCGATTTTAACGATCACACGACATCGCACCGGACACAATCGTTTCTTTCGGCGTCTTCTTCAGCGTGTTCTGCTGCATGATTAAGCCCCGCTGTGTCGACTTCATTTTGTGCTTCGCCATTTCCACCCTCCCTAGCAAAAACCCATTACGGAGTGGACTAACTTAATTAAACCTTCTGCCGCAACGGTGGCGGGTACAAAAGTTTTCCATCATCGTTGGAGGTCGTGGTGAAATTGGATTCTTTTTTGTGTGTTTTCACCATTGCGGTGTGGTCAGTTTTTTTTTAACGCAAGACGAATGATTGTGGAAATGAAAATTAATGATTGTGAAGGTTTTTTTTTTTCATCTTAAATTGTTTTACTTCGTGGTATTGAGAAAAGGTTGCTTGTGTTTGACATAAAGTGAACT
>JXWZ01004527.1:0-11394 GCA_000956215.1 Anopheles farauti No. 4 | reverse complement strand
ACCTTGGAATAATCATTGCCTTATTCGAGAACAGAACTAGTATGTCATGAGAAGCAGGTCTATGAACTTTAACGCCAAGTATCGATCTAAGGAGTTCTATTGATTTAACGGTTACAACCAATCAATAATCAACAGACACAATTTCTGACAAAAACTTAAGTAATGGCATTAACCAATATCACGTGGACATTTGAAATATTCAGTGATTTGAATGTCACAACTAAAACAAGTACGATCAATAGTTCCTAATTTCTTCGATTAACACAACATTTTCAAACTTTCCTGTTTGTAACTGTGCGTGTAAAACTTAAATATCTTTTTCCGTTCAAAACATTATAGATTAAACGCAGGTTTTCTTCTCCTATGTATTGTGTAACCATGCAGCCTGCTATGTTTAGCGGCTTACTGGACTGGGTTATATCACCATGGTTAATCACTACTCACTAGGAAGAGACGGTTCAGAATAGATCTTAATGCCGGTCCGGCCGTGGTAAAGACCGGTGCCACTATCGCCAGAAGAGTTGAAATACAGTCAAACCAACCATTACATTCTCCTGGATCCTTCGTATCATGTATAAACAAGTGGGAACCTGACCTAGACGTAGACCTTCGCAATGATTGTTGATAACAGTCGTCACTGGCGTTACTAAAACACGCCTATCGCCGATTTACATTTTTGTGATAGTGTATTATTTGTTCTCAATACCGTACACATTGTACGGAACACAATGAGCTAAGCTGTCCACAAGTGCAGATAATGGTTGCAAGTCAAGTGGTGCTAGCTGATGTCTAAACAAAGTAAGAGCTATTTGTATAACAAATTATGTAGTGACTAAACTGTTTATTCGTTCATTCCATATGATAGTTTTCGTAATAAAAATATACCAAACAATTAGTGAAACATAAAAGGATCCAATCAATACGGTTGATAAACAAAATCAGTTCAATAAAGGTACATTATTCAATGTACATTAAATTATTTACATATGATTCAGGTTGTACGTCCATAACGATCCGTAGCTTGGTTAATAGATGATTATTTGCGTATGCATCGGATTGGTTAGTATTTGTTATGTCTTGCCTCAGATTCAATCGATACTAATTTAATTTGCAGACTCTAACAGCTATGTAATTTAATTTTGAAAAGAATGTTATGTAGTGACATATCTGACAGTACCGTTTTCTTACTATTTACAGCACAGTACAGGTAGTCAGCTTCAGTGGCGCAGTCAAACGGCATAGTTGATAACCGTTTAAACATTAATATATTTAATAGGTATGTAGTGGATGTTCAATACATGACATATGCAGTAAAAATTATAACTTTAAACACTTCTAATTTTAGCCATACACAATGCAGTTCAATTGGGCGTACGATGGCGTTAACGGTTCTGTGCCTCGTAACACCGGCCCGGAATGCGCGGATTATCTTTCACCAAGCCGAAAGCTGATAGAAACAATTATTACGATACCGCTCTGCCTGATCGCAATCAAGTGTGCCGTCAGTAGGTTGAAACCGATCACTCACCGACAGCTGGATCGAGTTACGGGCTATGCGCTTAGTGCAAATAGACCACTAAGTAGCAGTAACCATAATCTGCACCATATGAATTATCAGCGTAATCCACACGAATCAGAACCTAGAGAACTATTGATGCCGCATCACCGAGAGCGATCGTTCTCTTCGGCATCTATTGCCAGTGGTATGGTGGAAGAATTTCGCTGTCAGCGATGCAGCCAATCGGCTACAGTACCCGGTCGAAACATGCCTGGACACAACCTTGTACCGAGCTGGGGAAAACAATTTCTGCTGGTTACTATGACGTTAACGTTGGGTGTAGAACTAGGTTTTAAATTTGCTAGTAGAACAGTTATTTACATTTTAAATCCTTGCCATATAACTACCATCATACAGGTGAGATAAAAAAAAAGTTAAAACAGTTATTTCTCCTTGGTTCTGTCAAAACAACATCTCTATAACCTTTTTCATTACAGATTTATCTCTTGGCCTGCAATAAGCCAACTAAGAGCAGCACCGTACTGTTCCGGCTGCAGATGAACTACTTAAATGGACCACTGCTAGCGTTCATGTTTCCGGAAACCGACAGTCGACAGTTACCGCTGGAAGCATCAATCTATTGGATTCAACACGCTCTCATGTGTATAATACCTGTTTTCCTACTAAGAAGTGGAGGTGAATAAGCAAACAGCAATCCTTTATTTTTTGTTTATTATGTTAACCGATCCAATCAATACGACCAATTGTAGGAGTTTACAACATGGAAGCTTTAAATGATTTCACATGGAATGTGATTGGCTATGCTGCTTTAATCATATACCATTTTGGAGTTCTTCAAGTAGTGGCAAGTGTAAGTATGAACATATTTTTTGTCATGTCAGTATTATTCTTTTACATTATTATCATTCTATACCGGTCTAATAATCAAATCCACATAAGAAAAATGCATTTTTTTTTTCATTTGTATTTTACATTATAAGAAAATTTGTGTTTGCATATTAATTTACCGTTTGGACAAAACATGTGCGTTATGAAATGAAATTTGAAACTTGTAGCCCATCCCAAAATTATTGATTTATTTTTTTAATTTGCAGCCTGTACAAGTGAATCTCAATCACATGTTGTGCCCTGCCCTGAAAGACCCCTTTGAAGGTACCAACTACCGCATATGCGCAGTTTTTCATGAGGCAATACTGTGCACACTGCTCTGCAAACTAGTAACATTCCTGTTCAGTCCGCTGCCATCGCCAATTGTAAGCAATCCACCGTTCATCAAGAATGGAACGCCAGTGGATACGACACCGCTAATTTCTACGGCAACAATGGTCTCGTCTACCTCGCTTCCACCGCATCTAATCACATCATCGCGTCCATCATCACGATCATCCTCTCCGGCAAAATCCAGTTCAATGTTGCAGGAAAATAATATCATCATAAAGACGAGCAAGATCGATTAGTGCAACTTCGTATCGCCTCGATTTGCTTTCCTCAAACTCGGGCTCATGGTCAATGCTAGATAAAAAATCAGGCAGTAGATAAAAGGCTGTTTGTAGATAAAACCGAAAACATCACACACATTTTTAATCTATCACTTATGTTTTAGCAAAACAAACATAGTTTAAAAAAATTAAACGCATTAATAGGAATACAGTTCAAGTTTTAATTGACTGCGGGATTGATTAAGTTTTCGGATGCCTTTTATCGCCATCTGATTTTCCTTATTGTGTTAGTTAGTCTTATCCTTGTCATACATACTTCCTACATGATGACATTGGAAGTGTGTTAGATAGGTTTTATTTTTATGTATTAGTTGTGTTATATGACGCAAATTCACAAACATAAAACTTAGTATGTTTGAGAACGATTCGGTTGTGGCGCTAGTCTTAAGCACGACATGGTCGATGATATCACAATCCCCTTAGGAAGGAATGACGAACCCCGATGTTCGAATCCATTACATTGAAGGTGGATTATACACGTTTCCAAATCAATACGCTTGCTAAATTAAAATGTCAAACTTATCATTCACCATCGTGTAATGGTCTTCGTGGATCGGGACATTTCATGACAAAGTTAGAATAACCAAATTGCGCGGTTCCAAAAATCACAAAATTATATGCAATTGACGACCACATGAGCATTATGTCTAAATTTATTCCAACCCGCAATACTGTATACGACAGAGAAAACCCACTTTGATCGACAATCCTATAATTTGAGAAATAGTTTTTAGTAATTCTCGTTTCTCCCAAATTACATGCTTAATTGAATTTAGCTTCCAGTGAGCATTGTTCGTTTCGAATAAAGTACTCAGTAATACTGTAAATAATCGCGGTCATGAGGCATAGTATTGATTGATTTTATAACATATTAACGCAAGCAATCACCGAAGATTCAAAATGACAAGTAAATCTCAAGCCAGACATTCAATGTTTACCAGTGGAGCGTAAATATAATTGATAGCTCAGTTAAAATTCATGCTTACGACATCCGCGAATGCATATAAAAGTGGCAGTTCTAAGCAACACTTTCAAATTATGCAAACAGCGCAAAATAAAGTAAGCCTTTTCTGCCGGTGGTCTATGGTGACACCATCATTAAACTCTCGTTCTAAATTATAGTGTGTACAACACATTGCAAATGAATCAAATAAAAATATAACACGACTTTAACGCCATAACGTCCGACAAGAGTATCAGATGTCATGTAGGTGTAAAAGTAGTTCTAGAGAAATAAAAATATCAAGCGCTATAAACGAATCAATGGAAATCACCATCCACAATATTTAACGCTAGTGTAACAAAAGTCATTGAAAATGTAAAAGAAAAATTACACTGAAACTGCAGTGGGAATGCAAAACGAAAGTTGCATTCAAACAGTTAATTTGCAATTATTATGAAGGATTCAAGGTAAAATTAACGCAAAAGAGCGATGAAAATTTGCTTTGAAAATTGCAAAATGATTGCAAGCTGACGTGTGATATTAATGTTCTGCGATGAAACACAAGATTCTTGTTGCTTTTCCAATTTGTGTTTTGCATTTTACATCGACTTTATGAAAGCCCACGATATTGAACACAATAATTACACAATACAGTGAAATTAATTATCTCTTAAGTACAGTATGAACTCATCTCATAAACACGATTATGACAACTCATCTGAGGGTTATAGAAAGTTAACAATGACTAATGAATCTTTCTCAAAATTCGAACACATTATATCAGATACGACATTCAATTTTGGACAACCTAAGGTACATAAAAATAATATTGAAATTAGATGACTCAACAACGGACAATACCATTGCAATGATTCTTTATGATTTAATAAATCAGTGATAACACGGCTTGTTTTGTCACGTGCTAGCGACAGTTCATTTTTATTTCTAATATGAAAGATTCCGTTTCCTTTTGTTTGTTCTTCGGCAACCAAAGTATGTATGGCTTATGTATGTATAATAGTATGGTATTACAACGCAAGAGTGAGAATAAATAGTTACATTAAATTTGAGAGTGATGATACATCTATTTTCTCAATAAGGTAATAAATATTACGTTATTTGTTTCTTTTCTTACGTAATGTCGATGTAATGACAAACTTTAATATACATTTTTAATATAACAAACTAGCTTACTTAAAACGAAGATTTATGACATTTCCAAAAGGCCAAACATGACACTGATCATACCACTTAGTTGACATTGTTTCGTTGACGACACCTACGTAACAACATAACAGTGCTGACTCCTTTTATAGGGAACGAAATATTTAAGTCGCTTGACAGGAAACCCCTATCAATTCGGTGTGCCTTCAAATCAATCGTGCAACATTCAGTAAGGAAAAAGTGAAAAGTAATCATATGATTCAACTTATTGACTGAAACCGGAACCCGTTTGAATTAGGAATAACCCGAGCGCATCCCATAAGTTCTGATTTCCTAATCATTTCGATCAAACAGTTTCAAAGCGACTTATTATGCAACGCTTACCTGAAAGAGAAGGTAACAGCTTTTCGCAAACTTATATTTGCCCTACCGTTACGAGGAACTGTTCTCACATCCATGCATACATACGTAGATACTTAATTCATTCTGAAAATGACCTACACCAAAATGCAACTTCACTGAGAAACTGAGTCAATATGCAATAAAGTAGTAGGGAATAAATAATCGAATGTAAGGCATTTAATTCAGCTCAAGCAAGCCAGAAAATTCCAATTTTCTGCAAAGATGAACAATAACAATTTTTAGCGATACTGTAGCCCAGCTCTAGTACACCAAGTGTAGTGCATTTTTAAACTCAATTCTTCAGCTTAATATCAGTAGATATAGAACACTTCACAAAAGAAATTTGTAGCAACATTCTAACATGTAAATTCAGCTGATGTACATGCCATAAAATACACAAACAAACTTTTGCATCTTAAATATATTCTTAAGTTCGTAGATTAAATCATGACAACAAATTGCCAATATTTGTTATGCGATGTGCATTACAGCGTACTAAATCCACATAAACCAACGTATGTTGATATGTTGCATATGTTACTATTAAATAAACGAATCCCGCAATTCCTCGTTGCGGAAGCTTAAAAAAATAAGTTCGTGTGCAAATTCAACCTATCAGTTTAATTACTAGACTTCATTTCTAGGAACATTCCCTGTGAAATTAAGATGGATTATAACACAATAAATAAAACACAGTTACTGATGATATTCGTTACAAACAGTTTAAATTTTCCTTATGTCTAAATATCATGCTCTCCTGAAATCTTAGGAATATTGATCGAAGACTTATAGAAGAATTGTTTATTTTACGAATATTTTTCCCTAATATTCCTAATATTAGGGAAAGAAGACTAATATGTATTCCCATTAAAAATCATTTTGTTAAAGCTATTGATTGTTTTTTTAATTGTGGAATTATATGCCTTAACATTTCAAAAACCGCTATGGTAGTATTGGTTTATATTTAAAGCTATAATGTAAGCTGACTTGCTAAAACGAAAGAAAAAACAGTATATTTTCAATAAATTCTTAATCTGAGCAACATACGGTTAATAAAACAAAATAAATCACTCGATTGTAATGTTTTCGTTGAAAAAAAAACCGTCGGGTAATGTCTGGTTAAAATAAACAACCTAGCAGTATTTTTTAACATTAGGCATAAGTTCTTAGTTGTTCATTTAGATTGGGGATATACCTTCCATGCTTTTAATTCACATCCATATTAGTTAATTTTATATCTAACAACGTGTGTAAAATTTGTTTTTCAAATTCTACTGATATTGGTTTACCATGAAATGTAAAGCTGTTGGTTCCATTCAAACTATGGTACTTCCAAAATCGACTAATATCGAATGTATCTTAAATAATAGCTATGATGGCCTATGATAACTAAAACTGCATCCGAACATTCCCCTATTTCATACCATAGGTTTCATCATCATTTACTCAACTCAACTTTTATTATGTAACATTGGCACACGAGAAACGACACGGCCGTTTGCTTTCCGCCGGACAAGAAGTTTATTTGTGAGAAAACCAATTCATTATCTACCTGGAAAAATTTTAAAATAGGTAAACATGATATACACTATACGTATATGTATGCATCTTCGTATGTGTGTGTGTTTTTGTATGTGTGTATATGTGCGTGTGTGACACACATACATTTTCGGAGCATACCAATTTAAACATAAAGTTTTCAATGACTGTTAAAATAGACATTTCAATACAATCACGGAAGTCAAAACAACTTATTCCATTTTGCGTGCAGCACACATATCCCATTGTGCTTTAACATTCAGACCAATTAACGCTGCTACAAATGCAGTCGATCTATTCGGTTTAAGGGCTGTCGATTGATATCGATAGTAAGTGGAGCGCTTAAATGCTTCTAATTAAAACTGCGAGCAGCACAACGTTTTAACGTTGTGAGCAACGTTTTAAACGGCTCTTCCACAATTTGAGCTGAGGCAAGATGCGGAAGTGTCGTAGGTAAGTTCGTAAAAAATTGTACATGATTATATTTTATAAAATACTAGCTTGTAACAAGCTTCGTACTTTCATCCGTATCATTTCCATAATCAATTAAATGTAATACTTAGATCTAATAAATAGATCTCCTATACACAAAATTAACAGTTAATTAATCAATGAAAAGTACTGTGTTGGATACCTTGCTCATGGGATACGATCTACAATAAACAGCACAACATTGCAGAATTAAGTATATGAAGCAAGAGTTGCATTTGCTCGCTAGACATCGCAAGAACGCAAGAGATCAGATACGATCACTGTTATGACAGACAGCTATGACAGTGATCATCATCTTGCGATTGCATGTATCGAGAACAGTCGGTCAGCAAGTCTTACTTAACTGGCTAGCTTTGAGTTGTTGGAAGATCTGGGGTAGTGACATATCATACAAAGGAGATTGGAACGACGAAGCGACGCTTGCGAGGGAAGAGACTGGTTAGAGAATAGCAACTTAAAAAGCAGCACTACGCTTTTTATCGTTCGACGCGCACTGCAATGTTCTATCATTAGTCAGAGAATAGTAGCGGTCAAGTACGGAAGCATGGCCAACTGCGGTATACTGTAAGTGTCTGGTGTTAAGTTAAGTTGTATCAAGGCATGCTTGGTAAACAATTGTTTAGACATAGATTCCACAAAACACGGATTAAAAGTGCCGAAATAATGTTTTTCTTCCAAAGGACTCTAATGATCATTGGGTCGCTGTGTGTGTTCGTACAAGCACGTTATAGTCATGTGGCTTGCCAGGTGGTAGAAAATAAGTGGTGCACCGTACAACGACTTCGCATCACTGCTAGGACGGATGTCAGGGGTTTAGTATTTCCGGACGACCGATATGAGAAGATCCGCATCGGGCAGTTCTATGATTTTGTCAATACAGATAGCACGATCGTTATATTCTCAAGTGAACTATTTTATCGCATGCGCCGTGTTCGTTATCTACAGATGAATGGAGTTCGTATGGTAGGCCTCGACGTACCAGATACCGTTCTGGAGTTGGATGTGGCTGACAACTGGCTTTCCCGGGTATACATTGATCCTGAAAAGAGTTACGCCCTGCGGAAACTGATCATGCGCAACAACCTTCTTACAACCATTGGTAGCTTCAAGTATCTAAACATGCTCGAAGAATTAGATCTCAGTGAAAACATGTTGCACACAGTGAATTTCGATGTGTTTTCTTTCATGCCATATATCCGTACAATTAATCTGGCTCGTAACCGTATTTTTAGTGCTACCGCCGGCAATGGCGTTATTTCACTCGGATATCTTGAAGAAGCTAATCTAGCAGAAAATCAACTGACGAAATTAGATGTCGGTGTATGGTTGTTTCCCTCACTGAGTATGTTAAACCTTACCGGTAATCCTATCAAACGTTTGAATCTATCAAGCCAACAATCTTTCCCGAGGTTGAAAAGTGTACTGTTGTAAAAAAGTAACGTTGATTTCCACACCCCAGCTATATTTAGTCTCACATGAATCGATCATTGTACACCAGCCCAGTAAATGAAAATAAATTACAACCAATGACAACTTCCTGAATAGTTATGTTCTTCTCTCCTTGACTTTGGTAATAGTTGGTAATAGTTATCATAATAGTTGGAATTAAAGTGGATAGATGAAAGAAAAGTAGTAAAACGACTTATAAATTCATCAAAATAAATACCGCCAGACTTTTATTGATTGCAACAAATGTTGCTTACGAAGCCTCATTTCATAGCAAGTTCCAATCGCCGTTAAAAAAAGACAAAATATTTAACAGGATAAACTATATTTCAACAAATTAGCATATTTATTGCACGATGTGCTTTGTTCGATGCAGTTTTTTCCATTACCAATATCTCTATGCTCATCGCTGAGGAGATAGCAAAGTATACTGCTTTCTTTCATTTAGCATTTACAATGAAGGTGACATACGGCAGTTGCATAAAGTATATCATTCAAACGATGCGTTTAACATTTAGCGATTTTTATTTCGCATTGTTGTAACATATGTGAGCCATTTTCCCAACCCAAAACTTTCGTATCAATCCATTTTCAAATCAATCTCGAAAAGAGCTTTGTTTCAACAGCGCCTTTCTGGCGCCTGAGCAAGACGTTATATGGAGAGGCACAATTTGATTTAAATTTGTTAATTAGATTAACAACACCCTGGACAAGTTTGAAGCTCTTCGATTGCGGGAATATTATCCAGATATTCATCCGGCAATACATTTGCCTGGCAATTCCCCGGCTTGTGCTATGTATCTTATCAGTGGAAAACAATCTCGAGCTTTGCGAAATATAGGTAACACATAAAATATTAAAATTATAAGATATAATTTTGAAACTAACTGGTGTATTAAATAAGCAAAAATAAACTCTGCCTATGCATGATTTTTGTCACTTATAATTTATTTGGATTTAGCTTAAATTACTTCATATCTGCTTGTTATTCATATCACCTTAAATTTGTGAATAAATTAAATAAATTTGAATTATGCCATGTTCACAAGTTAATAGCACGTACAACGATCCATACAGTTACATTTTGTGAACCACTGCATCCACTAAGAAACCATTAAGAAATATGTTCGAGAGACAAAATATAACGAAGAGATTGCGCATGAAATTCAAAATGCTTCACACGCATCCATGACGTCACCCTCCCGGTACCTTCTCCCAAACATGGACGAAATCCCTGTACATTGATAAGAGATGCAGAGCGCAATGTCTGAACTTCGTTACCGTTATCGTCGATCCCAAGGAAGTTCGGAGTATAAATATCGTCTGCTCTTCTGTAAGGACGTGCAGTTTTTCGCTAACCACCCTGGCAGAAGCAACAGGTGCAATAAGTACATCATACAGGCAGTAGCAATGGGTGACAATAAAAAATAAAAAGTTTCTATAACAGTGAAGAACCGATGTTGTAGTGCCACTAGCAACAATTATCATAGTGAAACAGGTGTATGGTGTGTTTTAAGCCATATTCAATATATTGTATGGTTATTGTAGCATAAAACGAATCCCTGTACAGCATCATGAATTCAGCAGCTTATGTATCGATAATTTTAGGATGTAAGTAGATGCTTTTGCGATAACATGTCGTTAAACCGCGGAAGATATACCGAATAGGTGTGACCAACAAGCTTAACCATTCTATTTCGTTTATATTTATACTCATCCAATTACATCGACTATGTGTACAAGGTTTTAGTATATCAATAACATTCAAATGTCTAATCTCTAGCACCATTGGGTCTGTCATCGTTAAAGCAATATCTAAAACAGTAAACGATATTTACAACTTTTTATTCCATAAACTTACACCCTCCTGTACTTCAAGAATAGTTTGTTGTAAATATTTAATATCAGGTTTTGTGGTTTTGTGTATAAAAGCTTATACCCCTAACACGAGATATATATACCACATTATCAGTTACCAATATCATCGATGCAGTAGTAAAGTGCAATGATCGATTTGTTAGCAGCAATTTCACACTTTTCTATATTATAAGTTTTTATTATATAAGTTGTACCACATTAAAACGTGTTTATCGTATATTAAAAAGATTGCACTCGTCATTAAAATTACAATACGTTATTAATTGAAGGCACTTTCAAATTCATCATATAAGTTCATTCAAAATCATTATATAAGTTGTACCACATTAAAACGTGTTTATCGTATATTAAAAATATTGCGCTCGTCATTAAAAATTCAATACGTTATTAGGCACTTTCATCGAAGGCACTTTCAAATTGTAAATAAATGTTCTTCTGGTTCATATTCTAATGCATATGTTGATATTTTCATTTAAGTGTTACATTTTTTATTTCAACAATAACGTAGAAAT
>JXWZ01004521.1:0-51038 GCA_000956215.1 Anopheles farauti No. 4 | reverse complement strand
GACCACCTACGAAAACTGTGAAACTGTGAATGCGTTTAGATATTTTGAAGCATGGGACCAAACTTTTTCTCTTGTTCACAGTAAATTAAATGCTATATACAATAATTCTATTACAATAAGGCTAAGCTAAAGCTTGGTATAGTGTAGAATAATGATACGGATATTTTTGTTTGTTGGATTTCATGCTTAATTTCATTATTTTAGCAAATGATAATACAATCTTAAGAGGTTTAGGTTTGCTACTTCTATATGTTTTAATCAGAATTACTGATGAAAACAATTCATTATGAAAAATAAAACGTATGTTTTATGTGTATTCAATTTATTAATTTATATATTTATTTACTAGATTTGTAAGCCACAGCGAAAAAGCCCAACAAAACAATTAATGATTTTAGTGCCAATTATGAAATATGATCTCAGACCAACTGGCCACTAAATAAGACAAAATATCACGAACAAATACGCAGAACATACGAGGTTTCTTTATACTTCATGGCAGATTTAAATTGTTTAGCTAAAAGGAAACATCATAAGCATTATTACCCTACCGCAAGCAGCTTCCGTTCGAATTGTTCGTCTCCCGTAATAAACGGATTGCAAGCAGCCAAGAGGGATATATCTTAAACCGTCGTGTGACTGCCCAGTAGGTGGTGTTTGATGGCCGTGGAATTAAAGTTTCCCCTCAAACCCTTGACGATCAAATGTAGTCGCTTATGACGGAAACGAAAGGATCCGTTGACGGTGTTCTTTTCTCCGGCTCAGCGTCTTTTATTCATTCGCAGCACTAAATGATGTCTCGTTTTCAGCCGCACGTGGTGGTTCTGGGACAAGCCCGTGGTGCAGTTTTCAAATTGGGTGGTCCGAATCCGTAGGGTTTCTTTCACAAATTCGCGGAACATTGTTTGCATCCGTTCCGAGCATTTCGCGACCTAACGCGACGGTGTAGCTAACGTTTGAGTGAGAGGTAAGAATTGAGCAGCGGAAGTAATGCCTAGCCGTGGGAGGTCCACGATGAGCGTGCGATCATAAAAAGACCTACGGAAGCAATGTACAGGAAGTAAATAGACCGCCTGAGCAGAAAACTGAGCTGTTTGTATGATTTTGGGATCTGCCTAGGAAGATTCCTATCACTAAGGTGGTCTACTTCACCAACAAAAAATTGTGTTTATTGTAAAAGCCCGTCGATTCGTTTGTGGTGAGACTAACAAAGTATAATTTAAAACAATTTATGTTTCTTTGGGCCGGTTCCCGCATGCTCATAATAGCACCACAAGAGATTGTCGATAAAGAGACCAAACATCGGTTCGGATATATACGATAAGGATCACTTCTCAACGCGTCGCCAGGATTATTGAGTCCGGAAATCCCCTTCCTTATTGATTGATGGGATAGGGGTTGCGCGTATGAATTCGCACAGTGGAGAGGAACATACTTACCTTCGCTGTTGTTGGGCGGACCAGCGGCTTCGCGAGACGGTGCACCCGCAGCGCATAATGCGTCGAATGCAGCGGGCGCCTCTGGGCGCCTCTAACATCTCTCGCGCTGCCGTGGGTTCCTTGAAGAAAACTAGTCGAAACAATGGGATGACCTTTACCACTCAATTGTTCCAGTGCCACCGGGACGAAAGATTGCATTGCTCTGAGAACATTTTGCTTCACATCGACGTGGGCCAAATAATAAGTGTCAAAAGATCGCGAGAAAATTCGTTGCACGAAGCCGTATGGAGAATTTTTCTATTCGATCGACATTTGAGTGGATTATTTTTCTCATGAACTACCTTATTGCATTGATTTTCTTGATTTAGATTTTACACCAGTTATGCTACACCGCCTATGGCGATAGATCAATACTCGTGAGAACATAATATTTTGAATACTATAAAGCAGGAGAAAATACATAATTGTTGTAAAATTATAGCTTAGTAGCACTTAATGAACATATCACAATAATATGTTTATCATTTGCATGTGATTTTTCTTTATCTTGTCATCGAAATTATTTTTATATTATTGTGCCAATTACTGTTTTATGAATGCTCACCGAAAAATTACATAAATGAATCAATTTTTTGCTTACATTATAATCACGCAACAAAAGCGTTTTATCTCTATAATTCAATGGAATGAAGCAACTACTCCGCTAATTCGCCGAGGATCTGTCGTTTGAGGACAATCAGGCCCGCGGTATGTATGTTTTTTTCATAATTTTCTCGAACATATCCAAACCGTTTTTATACTGTATGGATGAACTGAATTTTGTAGAATAATGTGGAAAACATTGTCGGCATTAATTAACATTGCAACAATCACTAGCAATTATTGCAATCCATCATATCTCAAATACAAGATAGATACCACAAAGACATTAATTTAATGGCTTACCTTAGTATCCGGTTTATTTATTCTAGTTTCGGATTATACCAAACAAAAACATCCACGAATATTAAATACTTGATAAAAGTTGGTGCAACCAGCCTTCGGGAAACGGTTGCATGTTGTCTAAATATATTTTCCATTTAATGTTGTATTCACACAAGGTGTTGTATCGCTTGTTTACATCTGTACGTATCGCATGCGTCTTAATTTCGATCTGATGCGCGTTCATCATCTAAATGATATGACAAAGAACGCGTTGTCCTTAAATCGTTATCGCAACATCAACTAATGAAGAGCAGACAATCCAGCAATGTATACAAATACGCTTTGTACGCTATCTTTCGTCCGGTAACGTTACAAAAGTATTAGTGTGCCAATTCTCTACATTCTGACAAAATCGGTTTTTTTACACCTCAAGAACGCTCTAATTAGCTGTTCCCAAGAGTCACACACTCTGTAGAATCCCCAGAGATTCGCTCTAGCAGTATGTGTTGCTCGACAGAAAACTCTCAATTTGTACCATGTTTGCGGCAACAGACTGTGATGAACTATGTCTATCTTTTTGAAATACGAGTAATCATAACATTAGATTAGAAAAACCTTTTCTTGTGGACACGTCTGCATTTCCCTACGCATGCTAGCAGCTGTGGGTCTATGAATAATGCGCATTGTAATCGTATTACAGACACTGACCACCTCGTACCCTGGATTAGTTCTGTCTTCGCAGATTATTAAACCGATTGTTTCCGGCACCACTACCACCACCACCTCCAGAAGATCCATAATTATTTTGTCCATAGCGATTGGTGCCCTGATGAAACTGTCTTCCACCACCGCCACGACCAAAACCACCACCACCTCCACCACGGTTATTGTAATTGTTGTTGCGTCCACCATTGTTATTCGTCCAGTTGCTGTTGCCACGCTGATTATTATAATCGTACCGGACTTGGTTGGCGAACGGGTTCGGCAGCAAGTTCGACGCCTCGTTCGACGCCGACGGTTGTGATGGCGTAGACGTATTGCGTGATATTTCGTTCATCATTTGCTGCTGGTACTGCTGTATTTGGCTACTCAGTTGCTCAAACACACTACGATTGTTACCGGTGCCCGGTCTGGATGAACCAGATGCTGCTCCATTATTCGCCGAGGGACCCTGCTGACCGCCCTGGCGGTTATAATGTTGGCTACCACTATTGTAAGAGCTGCCACCATCATTACTGTTGTTTACGGAATAATCATTGTATGACGCTGCAATTTACGAAAAACAAATGGTGCATTAGAATGGGGCGCAATAAAGCTAAACTTTATCAGTGAAGATAAAAAACCAAAGGATGTTACACAGTGTAACAAGAACAAAATGAAGAATATCTCTGATCCGTCGAACGTCAATCATTTTACAACGCAGTGACTATTCTTTGCATAGTCTAAATCCTAGTATCAGCAATATGTCCTAGGTAGCGTCACCGTTCTGCTTCGTAGAAAATCGAACCACACTCCAAACCTACTTGGCACACATAATTAAGGTCCATATTTGGTTTTATCCACCTAAGCACTATCAAGCAATGCCGGAGAAAAAATCAACCAAAGCAAGAAATAAAGGTCAATCCGATGCATACATAGCGAAGGATTTTCAACCGGTGTATTCAATCAAACCCGTTCCTAACGTTCCACTACTACACCACCACAAAGTCTAGCGTCGGTGTAGTCGTGTGTCGGAAAAATCGTCGAACTTTTGGAGCGCACCGAAGTTTGGTTAGAACGAAACTTCATGGATGGATGGGAAAAACATTCAAGTGTTGAACACTTTCACCGACACGGATTTGAGGGAATTGAAAGAGCCCACAATAGCTAGCGACAGTAGATAGTACATTCCTCCTGCCACGGACACTGCTCGACAAACTATGCTCCACAATCGAAGTCCTTCAGAGCATCGAGAGATAAGTGGCCAAACCACAGCTTTTGGCCGATGTTCGCTGGTGACAATTTGTCGCTGCAACACTTGTGTTAGTGTTACGTTGCGGAATGGAGTCTCACCTCTGCTTTGGCAGCGCACCGGAACGCAACATAACGGTTTACCTAACTTTTGTGTCGATTGTTTAAAATACGACTTTCTCATAAACCTTAGCGTGGGATAACATACGGAACAGAATTGTTAATAAAATTATAAAATAGTTACTGGTCGTCAAATACAACTATGTAGCTTTTCCAACACAAAGTTTTGCAATTGTAATGCGGCGCTTGTTCGCGTCAAATAGGTAAACGTAAAATCTGAACAGACCACTAAACAAACTATACAGGGCTTTTGACTTTTTGTAGACACACCTGCCTCTAGACAAACCTGGCCTTCTACGTTCTCTAGCGAATAGAACTCCTACCAGCTACCGGCGACTTGCATCATTAGCAGCCCGTGCATAACGAAATGGCGAATATGATGCATCCCCCTATAGACTAGCTGCATCTTTGCACATCTCACTTTCCCCAACACCCTCATCATGACTTTCCCGCTTCCCTCATCATCAAACGTCATCATAGTGCCGGAAATCACTCGACTTACATCGCCTCCCATTTCAATTGCTCCTTGCAGCCCGAACCGTTCGTTGCCTAGGGCAGGAGAATCAGGCTTCGAATTTTCATGGCTTTCAATTCTCTGGCTTTGCGCTCAACCGACTCAAGAGCACTTTTCGCCGCTTAAATGCGCCCGGCATTAAGCCTCTCGAGATCAATTTGCAATTTACTGTCCGATTGTCGTCCGCGCGAACCATGCGCACATAATATGAACGATTTCGTCGCGATATAGAAGAATACAGAACAACATCAAAACACTCATGGCGTCTATAGTCTATACTAACGCATATCTAGAATATAGCCTTTTGTGATTCGTCCTTGCACATAGAGAACCATCGCAAGGATTAAAACGAACATTCATGTACAAATTGCTGCAGCAACAAAATCGCAAGCATTGTATTGGCTACGCAGTTGAGAATGAAATAAACTTTTTTTTTATAACAGATAAACATACAAAATGATATATGAATTTCACATGACAGAAATCAAAGTAACAGTGAAGCCAATGCTGTGATTTTACGGTACTAATTGATGACCAAGCATTGATTGTTGTTGTAAGGAAAACCAAAAATATGATTACATATAGTAAATTTTTAACAAACAATTTTGTAACTTTTGTGTCTTTGTTTCAATTACAAAGAAAATGATGATCGGACTTGTGCCTATGATATTTGTGACTAACATCTTTTTCTTCCTTTGGACGTAAAGACCGAAGTCATTCCTGCCGTTTTACCGGCTTACTAGACTGATTTTACCACCATAGCTGGTTAGTCGCTCCCCGCTCGGGGGAGACGGTCCGAATGGAATCATGGTACCTATCATGTCGTGTGAAAGACCGGCGACGCTACCACTACATCAACGGGCCAGATCTAAGATCTTAAATTATACATTTTGGCTCAGCACCTTTGTGACTGTTATTCTGCACATGAAAATGTTAAACAAACTCTCCCATAATTAGTCCAAATGTACAATTGTTTTCTTTAACATCTCAAAAATTCGTTCTACCTGAAGACCTGATCACAATCAAGAAGACTTGATCGACAATGACAACGATGACTCCTTGGTAACAAAAGAACTGACAACATAAGCATACAGCGGTTGTTGACAAACAAGCTAAAGTAGTTGGTCGTTGACAATCCTGAACCCCAGAGGTAATTAAGTATACCAGTGATGATCCCATCCGTATCATAGTAAGTAAGAAACAGAGATAGTTTGTACGGCTTGATTATAACTGAACTGATCGTGATCTTGCCTCATTGTAAAGCCGGAACGGCAACAAAGACAAACCAGGAAGGATAGCAAATCTTTAACACCGTTTTAAGGATTTTTCCAGAAATCCAACTGTTACGCTACACTTTACTCTAATACAAACGATCCCTGTTCCCCGAGAAGGTAATTTGATGCCATCCCAAAGCACGTTTTTCAACTGCGGCATCAGGTATGACGAAATAGGGTATAATGATTGTTTGCAAACCATGAACAAATGGTATAGCGAAAAGAATAGGTCAAAACATACATAGCAGAAGCAAATAGTTTTGCAGCGTTCATAAAAGGTCATCCTGACAGTTGACTAAAAGAGATCGTCAATTATCATGTAATCCAAATTCAGTTCAAATACTCCAAGAAGCCGCTCAAAGCACAAAGAACACGCGCGATAGGATGGAAACAATAGGGATCAGCTTTCCGTCCCTTTCTATCGGTACAGTGGAAACGCTTAAAACACCTCAAGAAAGGCGATGTCCCGCAAAGCGTTAAGAGATTCGCTTTCAATATGTCTTTCAGCTTTACGGATTCTCAAACCGATCTTGAACATACAAGTGATACAAGTGATTACTATTTTTTTTTTGTTGAACGCATCCTATAATTATTGGCATTTATTATCATCATCAACTGCCCCGTTTATGAGAAGCAATCGTAATTCAACCAAATGACTGACATAATATGTAACTGAGATTGTGAGATTGTGGACGCAATAAAATATATTTTCCTATTCCATCCATACTTGCCTCCCCTATACGATATCATTCACTTATAAATATTCACTGTTCGATTTTGCTTATCCGAATTGCAAATATATCACGGCATTGAATGTACCTTTCCTGAATCTCAATTTTGGATGGCAAGTGTGAAAGACTATGAAAATGCGATTATTGTGCGAAACCGCTACAGCCATGCTATTACTGCTTCCGTTTGCCTAGCTTGTGATCTCGTCGATCGTACACTTCGATTATTTGTTCTAAAGGTACTTCAAGATGAACCATTAGAGCGCTTCAGAAATTTTTACGAAGCGTGCATGATTGTGCCCGCGCATACGTAAAGATTTCGAAATCCCTACATCACTAGCAACGAGGCGTGACGGTCGAAATCTCCCCAACCGTACGCACCGCAACAATAGGTAAAGGTCGTTTTACCATTCTTTCCTGTTCGGTGATGGTATTCAAACTGTCGTCCTTTTATCTGTTTATCTTTTCCTCACGACCAACACCAATTCTGTCGGGCGGGTTACCTACCACGGAACAATCGGTAGGTATTCTTATTAGAAACATATAATCGGGCATTCTTTTGCTCTTGCAGCCCACAACACTTCACTGTCAGGGAACCCTTTTCATTGAAAGGAGATATTGCGGATCCTTTTTGACCTACTGGAAAACTAATAGACGATACGAGCAAGTGGAACAGTGAAAAAGAAATGTAAAATGTGATGAAAAGATGATATGATAAAACAAAAAAAAACTTAAACAAATCATACTCTCACACATTGTTTTCAAATAAGTAATCTAGTTTTCATGCAATCGTTGCAGTCTGCACCACATAAATACTATGGTTAAGTAATATTAGCAGTAAAGATACATAACACAATAGTTATGAAATATCAATAAAAAATGGCATTAAAATGGCATTGCGTGAATTTTTTTTACCATCACGCATCATTGCTCCTTATCATCATGTGCAAAGGCTCACCACTTTTGTCGGTACGGAGCGTAATAGGAATCTTCCCCCAGGGCCTCTTAAACCCGCTGGTGTAGGTTGAACCGAGTCGTTTGTCGATTGTCGCAAAACAGACCACATACCATGCTTTACACAAACCAGCGAACGTGCGTTTTTGATTGTTGGCGATGATTGCATACGTAAAAAACATAAGTTAAGGAAAACCCATCAGCCATCATTATACTGCCGCAAATACCATCCAAATGAACCGCTCCAAACAAGCATACACACACTCATTAGTGAAAAATATTCAAGTCGGTCCAAAATGCAGCACAGATAGGGTAAAAACAGCCAGCACTAACCACAGTCGGGACTAATTAACCAAACAATATCATCACGGATGTCGGAAAAATTTCTAATGGGAAGAATTCATCGTTGTCGTCGGCAGGAGTAGCGCTCGGGGAAGAGTGTAGGAACAAACGTGCCAAAGTGGCAATCCCGGGCAGGAGTTATCTGAATCGAAGAGGGAAAGTGGGTGTTTTTCCTCAAGAGGACGCTCGTCGACGTTGTAGTGATAACAACAACAAAAAATGAAGCAGCCTAATACAGGATGTCTACAACGTTTCCTCCATATCTTATTGACGTATCAAATTTATCGTTATCTGCAAAATGGCTTCCAATTGAAATGCTAATTGAAGAATGTCAAAAACCGCACGTTTAAATCATGTCTGAACAATATAGTACGGGAACAAGTTTCAATATTAACTTCGCAATGAATAGTTAAACTACTGTTACGATTGGCAATAATTAGTAACAGTAGATTCGCATTTTGGTAAGGCATACATTAACCACTTTAGTATTCAATGTCAGTAAAAAATCCTAACGTACGGTTTTAAAATAAATAATAAAAAAATATTATCAATGTTTTATTGTTTAAGTTGGGCGAGTAACACACAATCTTAATACAATCAATTGAGCAAATAATGTAATTCAGACTATTTGAATGTTCCTTTGCGACATTTGTAGATGCTATGTTTTTGTTTTTCTTTTTCTTCTTCTTATCGGCTGTTATCGGCTTACTAGATTGATTATAATACCACCATAGCTATTTGTTCACATCTCGCTAGAGGAAGACGACTCAGTGAGACCAATCCTTCCGTGTGAAACATCGACCACGCTATCAACACACCATTGGCCAATCCATAAACATGTTGTTTACTTCCTTACCTCCTCCATACACATGTGACTTACCTCCACGTCCACCATCGTTGTTGTTGCCGTGTCCTCCACGTCCTTGGAAGTTGTTGTTAAATCTTCTTCCAGAATTGCCGTCGCCATTGTCATTGCGATATCCTCCACCACCTGCTCCTCGATCTCCTCCGCTCCGGCCTCCACCGCCATAACCCAAACCGAGCCGATTGTTCAACATTCTGTGACCAGCATCACCCAGCTGCGCGCGATCCGTTCGCGGACCGAAACCAATCACTGGACCATCATTCGCACCCAACACTTTTGGTTGCTCCTTTGCATTTTCCAGACGGCGCGCGGGAAACACGAAATCGTCGTCAAACTTTGGATCCTGGAAGCGTACCGTTAGTACACGATTTTTAAACACCGCCGGAAGCCCGGGAATAGGTGACGGCAGGGCACTATTCTGTGGGATGTTTTCCTTCGTGGGAACGATTACACCCTGCACGTGATCCACTGAAACCGGGACCTCGCGGTCGTAGTTCACGTCTTCCCCGTCGTATAGACCAGCCAACATACGATATCCGTTCGTACCGGGTAGTATAAACAGCTTCGCATCGCCGTTCTTGTTCCGTAATCGCTCCTCCTGTGTCAACTCTGACACCTTCGGGTCTGTTGCCTTAAACAAACGCTTCTCGTCCACGAATGGTAGCAGCGCTACTCCCTGCCATGCAAACTTTTTTCCATTCAAATCGATGCGAAAATCGATCGGATAGAAGTCAATGATGGGACTGCGCGGATCGACCATCAGTTCAGCGAACGCCGGTGGCACATGGCTGCGACTTGCTGCCGGAAAGACGCCCATCAGCTGCTGTAACGGCTTGAACGGCGTTCCACGGTCAAAGTGATCGTCTACGTTCTCCAGATGCTTAAAGTCCGAGGCAAATGGTGCGTAATGGTAGGGAAAGTACCACTCCCATGAGGCACAGCCCTGATAGTAATACCGCAGCACCCAACAGAGCCCACGTACGTACTCCCACGCAACCGTCTGTCGAAATTTAATGTTCTGTGGCATTATGTCGAACTTCGATTCGTAGTAACGGTCCTTGAAACCGTCCTCCCACAAGCGCACCTCATCGGGCGTCTCCTTTTCCTCTTCTTCGGCTACGGTCACGGCGAGTGGTTCCTCCGGTTTTCGCTTTATGCCGCGAGGACTTTGCTGATTGCCACCACTGCTACCGCCGGCATCCTGTTGGTTGTTACCAGCCATACCTCGCATACGGAAGTTAGCCGCTTCCTGACGCGGATTAACTATCGCTTGCGGTTGAATACCCCGCCCGAGGGGTGTGGGTGCAAACTGCGAATTGTTCATGTGCTGGAAATTGGGTCGTTGATTACGCTCCTTTTGCAACCGCATCCGTTTGTTGCGGTCCCGGAAACGATCTTCGCTCACTTTGCGCTGACGGAATATTTCGTCCTCGGCATACCCGAGATCCGTCATAATCATCTCTACTCGGTCGAGTAACACGCTGCCGGAGTCGGTGAGATAACCCCTCGTCTTGTAGACACATTTCTTATAAAGCGTCACCAGCCGATCGATGGCATTCTCGCGAATCTCCAAACTGGGCAGATGAGGTAGGAAATCGTTACCGACGAAAAAGCACATAAACACCCAATCGTCCAGTACACGTTCGAAATCGTACTCGAATGGGAGGTTCGGCATAAACAGCTCCTTCTGCAAATACTCCTTAAGCACGTTCAGTCGCACAAAGATGAACTGGGTCTCCTTGCCAGGAGCCGGAGGCGTCCTGCTGGACAGCTCACGTTCCGACTGCAACCCAGTACAATTCTTCATCTCGTGGCCCATCTGCTGACAAACGTCACACGGCCGCTCTTTGTTCGGCAGAAATTCCTCACGGATGATGGTGAAGTGTGTTTCATGCGTGGCCAGCCCCAACATGATCAAATCCGCATCAGCACCGCAGAGCACGTGGTGCGTATTCGGGTCATAATCCGGCTGTACGCGTTGCTTTCGAATGTAATCCATAATCTTATGTTCTCCCTCGCCGGGTACATTCGCATCAGACAAGATTACTTTGAGATTTTTCCAGCCCGGATTATTGTTCATACGATCGTGCACGTAGTACTGTAAGCATTTGCTTAAACGATCCATAAACGGTGTGCCAGGCGTGATGCAGTTGGAATCGAAATGACTACCCTTCTCCTTTTCCGGTGGAAGGATGGCACCCTTGGCTGCAAGTTCCTCACGTATGCGAGCCACCTCTGCCGCCTTCTCAGCCGTTTCCTTCGATGCCCGGAAGCGACGCGAACGTTGTTGATTCATTTTGGCGCGGGGTGCCACACCATCGATGGCCATGTACAGAACCTTACGAGGTCGAACGATATTCATCAGACGATCAATGCACTCAAAGATGGCAATCATCATCTCGTCCTCGTTTTTCGGGGCCGGCTTATCTTCTGGATGTGTGCACGGGTGAATAATACCGTTCATATCGAGGTAAAGATTATCAAACTCCACCCGGTTTGGGTTCGCATCATTAAGCGGTTCGTATTCGACGTTACCTTCATCATCGATACTCTGTAGAATAGTGGAATCGTATACGAGTTTATGAATTAATTAATCAACAACGTTTAATAAATAAGCTTAATCGTGTCGTTCAATATCCTAAACCAACATGCACAACAGTTTTCGCAAAATGCTCCAGTACGCCAACCCGCGTGCTGAACCAAACAAAACAACCCCGCTTACCTTTTGCTCGACACATTCGATTATCACGGACGGATATTTACGCGATAACCAGCGGAAAAATGCTGGTACTCCCATTTTGCGACAAGTTTATCGGTGGTTTCGTTTCGATTCTTGTTTCCTAACTTGTTTGCTAAGTTTTTTACCAGCAAGAACCGTACTTTTGTGCACTCGACAGCCTTTCGCACGAGTCTTTTTTGGGCTGTCAAATTCATCTGTCATAACCGCATGTTAAAATTTGGCTCGTTCTGCTCGTCAGCAAATTCTTTACCTTAACTCGAAAAAAACATGTGAATGAGTTTTCTGAAAATAATTTTCAAATTAACTCTAGTTTCATGAAGATCACAACGAGAAAATATTCCTAATCTTATTCAAGCTGCAATCAGTGCTATACATCATACATCTTCTTCGAAAAGTATAACCATCTTGATTTTGTTTGCTTCCTGTACTGTCTATATATTTGACGACCTGCACATATGTGTATCTTGGCCGGAGTCGTGTGTGAAGAAATAGAAAAAAATCACAACACAATTGTGCCACTCCATTTAGTGAAAACATAATTTTTTACAAATATACAGTGTGTCTTTCGTTCTAGCATTGGCTTTCTACAATTTTATTTTTGTTAACAAAACGATTCACATTCGCTAGCCTCAAAAGTGTATAGTGTCCAAGACACCGCAGAGAAGTGAAAGGTCATTCGGACTGTCGGACACAGCACAGCTGTGGCGAAACGTAAGAATAAGTCCAATTAAACACCATCACGCATCGTTTGCTAAAGTTTCGAAACGCTTACTTTAAAAGAACACCTGTGGTCTAAAAATTACGTAGAGACGGGTACGGTGGATCGTTAGAAGTGCTGCTGGCTTATGTAAGGAAATTCAGTTTGCAACTTGTTGTTGTTTACATTCCATTCATGATGTCATTACCCGATGTGAAAATCAGTCCCTTGTCTTTTGTAGGATGTGCCGAGTGCTGCGATCTCACCAGGGACGGGCTGCTCACTAAACGATAACTATATTACTTCAAGCACCGGGTTACCCTGGCAACGAAAACTTGAACACGAGGAAATGTTGCCGTTTCTGGACGAAACCGACGAACTATTCGATTATTGGATTCTAAGGGCCTTGGTGCTGATCGTTATCTATCTTGCGTGGCGGTCGACCTACGTACGGGAGGATCGGCAGAATGCTGCTGTACTTGTGATCGAAGGAAATTTGGGACGTTTGAATAGCATACAGCCGCAGAGCGTTACAACGATTATATGTAAGTATGCAATGTTTGATGTAACAGATTTCGAGCCAGCTATTCTAACCTGGCATAAATAATTTCAGTACGCAGTTCCTCGCAACAATCTAACATATCGAATGTGACAGAAACGGAAGAACTGGATCTGGAAAACGACAGCATAGCCTCTTCGATCGATAACATCACCCAATCCATCCTCACGGAGGCGTCGGAGTCGGCTACCGGGCTTGATCTAAGTGACACAGAAGGTTATCCGGGTGTGGTTGGTGCCCCTGACACATTCCACGATCCGGGACCGGAGGAAATTATCCGACAGATGGATGCCATTGAACCAGAATCGGGCGCGGCCATGCCGTCTCATTCATTACCAATAACATCCGGTTTGCGACAGCGGTCGAACGTTAACCGAGGTAACGATGAGTCTTCCCGTGATGAACACACATCCGAGCACGTCGAAGATTGTACCGAAAATCCAAACGCATCGAGCAGTAGTCTAATAGATCCTCCGGAACCCAGAAAACCGATAAGAATTAAACTGAAATATCTTAACGATGATTCCAAGCTTGTGGAAGGCAATTTGAACGAAGGCATCGGAGAGTTTAAACGACGAAACTTTACCCTGGAACTGGCAGCACATAAACTAGTTCGATTAGTATTCAACGGGCATGTTTTGCAACCAGACACCAAGACCCTTGCCGCCTGCGGTCTCTTTGACAATTGCGTTGTGCATTGCCTGATACACAACCAGAAATCTGCGCTTAACGGTGTTGGTACCGATCGATCATTAGAGGGCACCACAGGAGAAACCCATACACACAGTGGTGGGGGAATTGGTAATGTTGGAAGTGGAATTGAGGGTAACAGTAACGATACGGACGGAGCAACGGATCGTCGTGGTGCAGATGTGGACAACGGTCGATCCGGCACACGCTATGGAACGTATTTCATCTACATCGGTACGCTCGCTGTCACAGTTGTCATACTGTACGGATGGTACTGTCGCTTTCATTACGGACATTTGTTTAATCTGAACTCAACGATCGGTTTAATCGTAACTACCACCACGTTTTTGATTATGATGCCGACGATCATTCTCGCAGATAGTAATACACCAAATTAAATGTAGCGCGATCCAGCAAAAGTAAATAGAACTAAAATGCAATGTTTGACATGCAGTTTGCTGGATACCATGGTATACATTTCCTACGCCACGTCAGTTGCAGTTGCACATGCAGCCGATACATTGTAGCGGTTACAAACGATCTACAAAGTTATGTTTATTTATCGATTATCAGTGCTCTTTGATATCCCAACAAGCTCCTTGTTTTGTACATAATGTGATCCAATAAAAGGTAATCTAAAACCTGAAATAAAACTGTAAAACTGCTGCTGTAATTGCTGATATGTTAGTTGCTCTCAAAACATGCCAAATTGAATGATTTTGAAAACCGATGAGATGTTTTAAAAATATATATATATATTTTTTTAGCTTTATGAATACCCCATTTCACACTTTCAAACAACAGACTACGCCTGCTCTTTATCACAATTACAACACCCTCCTCCGCCTTCTCCTACTCCGCTCTACCGTCACAAGCTATCCTGTCAGTATTATTTATCAATAGCAAACTCGCGTCGATTTGATCCAACAACATTCAGCAACGAAATAGCAACAAGTCAGTGCAAGCGCAGCAACGAGCAGACGAGCATCGATAATCTACAACAATGACCTCACCAACACTCGAGCTACAAGAGTTACGAAACGCGTTCGATCGATTTTCCGTATGGATTCTGGTTCAGTAAGTTTTTCGATTACTCAGGTGTTGATTATGTGCAACTATATTCATTTGGTTTTTTTTACAGTCACGAAACTACTGCTGCTACATTACGGTTTCAGCATGGTAAATTAATACATTCAGAACTTTACAATTATCTAGTGGCCCTATCTAGCAGTGGAGACAACGGTACGCAGTTAGAACTCTCACTTTTGGAGTGTTACCTTACCAAAGTACAGTTTGAGACAGTGTCGAAATCCACACGACAAGATGCAATCGGACGAGTGATTCACTACTTCAGTGGACCGACAAATATAACCTTGAAGCACTACTTACATGTCATCAATGATTGGCCGCCGGTGAGGCATGTCGAGCCAAGTATCATCCAGTTGAAAACTACCGATCTAAATGAGACTGACTTATCGCACTTTCCTGATTACATCCTGTGCCAAATTAGTGCCCTACGCGAAATGCCCTATACGCGAATAACGAACGTATACGACATCGGTTTACACAATGGTCAAAAGATTCGCGACATTATACGAAAAAGCGTAGCTAACAAGCTAGTCGTAAGCGAATCCAGAGGCAATATGGACCCGGTTTCGGAAAAATCATACTATCCTATCGAAGCAAAGCCGGTGAACGGTATAAGCCTAGAAGATTTGACCAAAATGATGAATTGCAGCGAGGGATATGCGCCTTTAGGCTTGTTCCTGGTGCGACAAGCGAAACTCAAGGACATTATGGGTTATGTAAAAAAATTCTGCGTCGACCGGCTTGAAGATGTTACGCAAGATACCTGGTTTCTGGTTAGTGATAGGGTCCCATTTGAGAATACATTCCTAGAGCATCAAACCGTTCACGAGGTAGTCCACATGCGGGATTACGGCATCGTGTTTATGATACGCAGTAAAGGTCCACAAACGGGCGTTGGAAAACATTTCACCATCACCTGGTGGGATCAATACGATTCGACACCACCTGCTCCGGGTTGTCTGAACATTCTAGTGTCGAATGTGACCGATGGCAGCACCACTTACCTTCAACATCTTGCTAACACGGTTCGGAAGATCGATCCATTCCGAATGGTAGCAATTTGGCAAGCAATCGAATATATCGAACTTTTACAAAAATTCAGTGAAAACATGATTGACGAACTGTTTTACTCAATTTTTTATGCAAAAAGTGAAGAAGAGAAGTTTGCGGTGTCCACGGGGAAGCTGATGCTACTTTTAGACCACGCAATGTCGGATAATAGATCAACTTTTGTGGCGAAGGCATTAGTGAAATTTCTTAACTCAATCGAAGGTACCCGTTACTGGCACCGCATAACAATATGGATTGTAGGAGACGATCTGCTTTGGAAGGAAATTTCACTGAACTGTAAACATCCAGCTATCAAGCATTGCATGCCAAATTTGCAGGAGAAGCAAAGGAGAGATTGTCTGGCCGGAATGCTAAAAGATGTCGATGATAAGAAGATCGAAAACATCCTAGAACAGATGATCGCCAGTAACAGTCGTACAAAAGAGGATGAACTTTTCGGCAACGTATTTATTCTCGCAATAATAGCAGAGAACATAAATGTATGTGCTGAAGGAACATTTCCTGGTACACCAATGTATTGGTGGGTTAGAGCAATGGAAAATTTCGTGTGGAAATGCATTGCTCCGCCTGCGAGCGACGAGCTGAATGACCTTGAACTACACTGCTTTGAGCGTATGTGTGCTACTTTCAGCTTCAGTCATACCGAAAACTCTTCAATGCAAGTTCACCAGGTTCTACATCGAACGGTTCGAAACCTGCTGGCAGCAAGATACCTTGTCCAACATACGGATCTACTCGATCTGGAAATCTACCGTCGCTTTGACAATTGTCTAATCGATGGCTTGCTCTTTCGTAACAGTTCAATAGCGTTAGCCGTGCTGCACCATGACGTCGAGGCGATTCATCAATGCCCAATAGAAGAATTCAAATATGTCACCGATTGTTTGCAACGTAATCTGCTACATATAGCACATGCAAATAAGGACATACAGGACATACTACTGTTGGCAGACATATCCGTCCACCAGCAATGTCCGCAATTGAACAACTGGACTCCGCTACTAGTGGCAATCGACCGTAATGACTGGCCTTTCGTTGATCGCCTGCTGGCGAAAGGTGCAGAACTACTGCCACAGAACTCCTCTAAACTCCACGTGATGCCTCACTCCGAATTGGAGGAAGTGTTTTGCGAATGTATAAGCGATAATTGCACCAAACTAATCGACTGGATTTTGAAGTATCGTCCAGACTACCTGCTCACCCAACGCAACATTTACATGTTATCAGCGTTTGAGGAGTTCGACCAGGAGATGCTCTTCCGTCTGCTAACGCTTGCTGAGATCCAGTGCTTACCGGAGCGTGAGCCACCATATCGCTTCATCTTCGATAACAGTGCCCTGGACACTGCCGTAGAGGACGAGCGGCTTGAATTGGCCGTTTTTCTCGTTGAACGACTTAACTTTCCGGTGACAAATGAATTTCTGGAATTTCGAGCACGCCAAACCCAACAGAATGGGCAACTGAAAGAGTACCAGAAGCTGTTTGAGCTTTGCCGCAACGGTGAACTAGCAGCTGTTTCGCAGATGTTGGAAGAAACAAAACTTGACCCACTGTTCAAACATTGCGGCACGAGTCTACTTATCCAGGCATCCACCAGTGGAAATGTCGAACTAGTGCGTTATCTCGTAGAAAATCATGGATTCGATGAGCAGCTAGATAATACTGACGATAATGGATGCACTGCCATTTCCGAGGCGCTTAGTGGTAGCCATCAAACGATCGTTCAGTATCTCCTCGCACACGGTGCTACCGTGGAGCCGGCGTGGACAAATGATCATCCCGATCAACTATCGGTAGAGGAAGTTGAAATCGATACCAATGATTTCCTAGCCCTTCTGCAGTGTAACCGGGAAAAAATGAAACGATTAAACATTGACTACTACCGATACGACGGTAAAGATCTTTTCCTCCACTACTACATTCGCTACGTGGAAAAACCAAACGAAGATAATTTTCGTTTTCTGCTGTCAAATTACGCAGATATTGACGTACGGACAAGCGTTACTGAAGATTCATCGTATGGTGAAACTCCTCTTCATATCGCACTGCAAAACGGCAACAAACACTGCGCCGAGATACTGCTTGAACTGGGAGCTGATATTTACGCAAAATCGCTCAAGTACGGACTAACGTCGTTACACTTTGCCATCATGGGCAATGCGGAGAGGCCGATGATACAAAGGCTGATCGATGTGTACGGTTTCGATATAAACACAGCGGACGAGCGAGGTCGAACAATAAGCTTCTACATGCCACTAAACACGGATCTATATCGTTGGCTAATCGACCAGTACCAGTTCGATCCCAGCGCCTGCGATAGCAACGGACAGACTTTGCTACACCATAAGGTGGTTGAAAACAGCTTCTTTGCAAGGCCGGAAATTGAGTACTTACTACAGATACCACACTTTAGCCAATCGCATACTGATAACCGTGGCCGGATTCCGTTGCACTATGCGGTAGAGGCAGGAAATTTAATTCTCGTTCGCTTGTTTGCGAAATACCGACAGGATCTGTACCATATTCAAGACAGTGAAGGTGTCACACCGGTGCAACTAGCCGAGTCCTTAAACCACACTGCAATTAACGAGTTCTTCCGTCACGTTGCACATTGTGGCTTACATTAAATATGATATTGCAATAATATGTTTATTTTATAAAAATATATTCTTCTCGATACATATCAAGGGATACTCGCTTGCGGTCTGCAATTTAAGCAAAGCGTTGAGAAAAATGTTCTTTGAACAAGCGGAACAGTAATTTAAATAGTGAGAGAAAAGGCTTAACTGTATATGCGAGAAAACACTTCATAACCCGCGGAATATGTACTTGAAGCAAAACTTTAGCCATGAGTATACTTCGGAAGTAATATGATTACTTCTTCACGGGTTTAAATGTTTAGTTTAAATGTGTAAGTTTGTGTGATAACAGTAATATCTCTATAGTGATACGACAAGAACATTCTAGCTAGAATTTCACCTCGAGGTGGCAACATAGGAAACACTCTCAAATGTTCCTCTGTCGGAGCAGTAGAGATCAGTTCACTTGATTTGATTGTGCAGCAGCTAACCCTCCTGCAACTGCTGCCGCTGCTACAGGTTCTGCTGCGAGTTGAATTGCTGCAGGTTGTGCCACTCCTGCCACGGCCGCAGCATGTGGTGGCACTGGTTGTGATGAACTGGCAAGCCCCATTGCGGCAGCCGCTGCAGCAGCAGATTGGTTCAGAAATGCCACATTAAATGGTTTTAGGCGACCCACTGGATTGCCATCGATACCAGCCGAGAAGCCAGATGGACAAGGGGACATGCATGGCGTCGAACAGTGGCTATTACTAAGATCGCACTGGTCTAGTTCCCGTATCAACTCGTCGGCGGTCGGACCTCCAAAACTACGCTTCGGCTGTTCCTTCTTTTTCGATATCTCCAGCGCCGTTGTTAGGTCCCACATCTGAATTGCGCCGTTGCAGTGGCCAGAGAGGATGAAACGACGCGGTCGCGATCCCATACGTGACCCTTCGCACTCGTGCACGCAGAAGGACGTGATTGTGGTGCCGTCGACAGAGCGCACCAGACATATACGTTCACCGTTCGATGCCAGCCGCACGTACAGCTGGTCTGTGTCGGGGACGACTTTCTGTACAAAGATCTGCTCGTCGTCCTGCTCGCCAAAAGGTCCAAAATCGTTCCCGGCCGAATAGCTGTACGTCGAATCGACGGCTTCAAGCGAAACTATCTGTAACGTTCAAATAATTGTTTTTCGCGTATTAATGTAATAATATTAAGTAAGTTCAAGTGCATGAAAAACCTGTCCGGACTACGTAATCCTTACCTTGAATGATGCTTCCGGCGTTGAACCGGGCTGTGTAGAGATCATTCCGCGAAACCGTGGCACTTGCCAGGTACGCACATGGTTGTATTCACTGCACACAGAAATCAGAAACTTCTCCGATAGTGTCACTTTCGTAACTGGACTCTGGTGTACGGTGAACGTTTGGAATAGCTGAGGCCCATGTCCAACTGTTTCGGGGTGCTGAACAATAACCCTCACGGAACCGGATCTAGTGCCGTAAGCAATTTCGATCCAATTTCCGGAGAGACCTAAGGAAGGGATCGGATCAAATTCATAACATTTGAAAACATTGATTTAGCAAAAAAGAATAAAATAGATAGAAAAGAATATGAAATTAAAACGAATACACACGGTTGAGTTTAATATCTGTACTGCCCGGAACGACTCCAAAAATGTTTACTAAAAAGCAGTAACAAATAATACACAACACAAACGGTCTACAATGGATCTGCAATAAAGAGCCACCAGTACCACCACCAGTGTTCCACCACGGGAAATACTAAGATACTCACAAAGATACACTGAACGCATGTAACAACAAATAAGGACAGTAACAAAACTCAAACAATGTATAGATGCGTTCGCGAACATTAACATGCCAACGGAATGCATGCTATGTTTAACATATTAAAACAAAAACAAACAAAAACACCACAAATCACGAACAAATGAGTGAAGGAAAATGAGTACAACGAAGCAATTCGACCTGCACGTGGTAGCGTGAAAAACTGTCACACAACAACGAAAAGCGCAGAAAAGTTTCTCTTGTGTGTTCATTGCACTTATTGCGAGAGACAGTTTACCTTCCTTCACACGATCCGCGGCTTTCGTGAACCGAAACCGATAAGAAATTATCAAAACATCGCCGTAAAAATCACGTATGCGGCGAAAGGAAGGGAAATAAAAGAGAAAGAGAGAAAAGAGATATAGAAAAATAAAACATCAAATTGCACGTATGTTTATCCAGTGCCAAGCCGCGGTACTGGAGATCACTTCACAGACGAAAGAAACAAGTTTGAACCACTGTTGTTATGTCGTTAAAAAAAAAGAATCAGCATTGTTTAACATAAAGCTTAACTATAGGAAAAATGTAAGATGTGAGTACAAGAAAATGCGGTAGAAAAAATTGCAAATAATAATTCGTATGTTTGTGATTGACAACAGCATGCATCTCCATAAAATTGGACAGCTGGTTGAGTAAGAGAAAGTGAAATTTGCGATTCGTGTGTTACAGGTGTGCGTTTTTGTTACATTAAACGAGTGGTAAGCGCGCGATGGAAAAGGTGGTGGTGTTTTGTAGTTGGAGTGGACAATGAAAAGTGCGTTTTGTTTTTAATTGTACGTGTATGTTTAAGACAAAGGATGCCGGAACGGGCTCTACTTGCAAGAATGCTAGTGTGATAACGACGACACAACGTTTGCTACGTTTGTCGAAAAGAAAAATTAGAGAACAGATTTAGATTTCAGCACCTACTTGTCGTTTTCGGGGTCAGATACACAGATATAGCGGTAATATGGTCATTGGAAGGGTCCTTGTAAAGTTCCGTTACCAGCAGATCATTATCCTTCATACGTAGGGGGAACTTTTGCATATCTGAAATACAATCACGATTATTTGAAATATCACAGAAATCGATTTGTTTTGTTTTCTGGAGAAACGCGCAGAACTTACCAATATAATAGATCGAACCGTTGTTGCATCCTAGCAGCAGAAATGAACCAGCCGTATCGAAGGAAAGGATTGGCACAAGATCCTGAATCTGCCAGTGTTGCGTCATCGCGTGCCACACTCCGATCTTTCCAGATGAAGAAAGCGCAACCAACTGGCTTCCAATGAAGAACAAGTACTCAACGCGCACGTGCAAGTTAAACGTACCAACCTCCGCCTTACTACCGTCCTCAGAGATTCCCCACAGTCGGATCTGACTACCGTACGAGGTTGCAACCATCTTGCTGTGCGACTGCTCGCCAGCAGATGTGGCCAGATTCATCTTTGCATTGATTGCGATGCGCTCGATCGTCGACTCAATGTACGGTGACACGAAAATCTGTTGCCAGCCGGAGTAGTCCTTCAGACGGTAGCACGTAACAAAGTGCGCGTAAGCGACCGAGATCCAGTTGTGGTGAGCCTTGATTATCTGTACTCGCATCGGGTCAGCCCAACCGGCACCGGAAGTACCGGGACCGAAGAGCAAGCCCACCTCGTTCCGTATGTATTTGTTTAAATCGATGGACGAGTTACGCGAGTGGCGCATCATATCGAGCGAGGCAGTACGCGAATGGCCTGGCAACCACTGGGAATTACGATTTCCATTGCCACTGTAGGAAACACGTAAGTCCCATGATGAGTTGCGTGAATGTCCCGCTGCATGTCTGGAGGAACTGCTTCCACCCCCGCTACCACCAGCTCCTACTGATGCTCCGCTACTAGTAGTGCCATTGCTTGAAGCAACGTTACCACCTCCAGCCGCGGTTACGACGGTGGAGGCACCTGGTAGCTGGCCTTGAACGAACTCCGGAACACGTACCATCGATCCAGGGCGGGGATTACCCTGACAGATACCACCTGAAGCAGATTGGATTTGTGATGCGCCCACATTGACAGTTGTTGGAGGCAACGGTTGTTGTCTCTGCAGACTGTTGGAAGGGCCTGGCACTGGATCCGATTTAACATTCGATGACGTTGAGCTGCTAGAAGCGAAAGAATTTGTGGTAGCTGCCCCTGCACTGATCGAGCTTCCCGTGGATGAATTGATCGGTATTTCCTGAATGGGAATATCTGCAGAAATGTGCAAAAGCAAAAATTCGTTACAGCCGCAGTTGAAGTACCACCGGAAACTACCTACTCGGTGCTGGAAGATAGCCATAGAACAGAACATCGCCACAGCTAGATTGATCCATCTCCTCACACAGCATGAGCCGTTTTATAAGTGGAGCAATGTTGTAAAATTCGGCCTCGTGGCGAAGTACACGAATGTCCACTGATTTGATGTCTATTTCTTTGGTCCGCAGATAGTTCAGTATCAAGCTGAATAGTTTAGGATCGCGATCAATAAAAATGGCGTCACTTTCATCTCTTAAGCTGTGCAAAAGAACATACAGTTTATTGTTGTAAAAGTATTACATGGTATCTTTATGCAATTTTCACCTACCTGGATATGCGACCATTTAGTAACGAAGTGAAGAACGTATCGGGAACCCATGTAAGGGTTTGCTTCGATGTGGAAAATCGCGTTCCACCGACATTCAAATGAACAATATCTCCGATATTATTGGAGTAGGCCATGTTTACCAGAAATAACGGTATACTAAACGCTTTTTCGCAACACTTCGAACGCTCTGGACCTTTTAATTTCGTGGTTCGAATTATCACTGTGCTTTGTTTACACCAGCTACACTGTGTATAAAACTAATTTGCACTGCCCTTCCAGTGGCAGGCACATTCTCTGTTTTCAAACGTACTACATCAACGATGCTAAAACACTTTTCTTATCATTTTCAACTCATCTAACTAGCTTTCTAAGAAAACAAAATTTTCACAACAGAAACATGACAAAAATCTCTCATCACTAAAAAATGTTTGCTGACGACGACCAATTGTAAACAGTTGTCATTTAATCCGTTGAAATGTTTATGAGCTATCTGTCATTATGTATAGTTAGGCTCTGAATAAAACAATTCAGAGAGAAACACACCTTGTAATTTACTAGGTAATTTCTGAATACAACTTATTACAATATAAACTATTCATTTTCGTAGGTTTTTGGAGGGTAAGGCTTTTGTTTGTTTATTTTTTATTCTTGCGGCTGAATAGCTGAACTAACCCTTAATATGCCACCATCGCAAAAACAAATGACAGATTCTGATTGTTTTGTTTTGTTGATGTTTTCCTTATGCATGCAAGTGTGTGCACTATTATCGTGGGATATTGATAATCTTCTCCCTCCCGCAGCTCCACCAATTGGGGAAGCATTATTATACATTCCCCCTTTACATTACGTAGGCGTTCAACCGTTTCTTGTGATACGGATGCAAAAGTGGAACAGCTGGTACCGATACTGCAGCGTTGGGATCTGTTCATGAGAATCTGGTCTGCCGGTGTGGCAACCGAGATGACTACGGAACAGCATCCCGTGGACGCTGGTACAAAAATCATCTACTTGTCTCCATTTATTTCGGTTGGGGCTTGTTTTGTGATTTCCGTTATTTATGTAGCTAGCTTGTACGTATGGAACTCGAAACATGATCGGTAAGATATATGCGTCTTCTTGAAACCATCATCAATAAACCACGAAGGAAACCCAACAATAAAGTTCCCTATCATCCCGTTTTAGTGATCATCCTTCGACCATAAAGCGACGATTTTTTAGCGTGTTTGTGGTAATGCTCGTTGCTCCATTTTTCGTGCTAACCCTCACCAGCAAGGATGTATTCCAGCACTATACCGTATGGCGGATTATGGGCTTTCGAAGGGAGGGCTTATTCACTGCAGCATTCGTTCCACTACTGCTCACGATGGTCCTATTTCTTGGACCTTTAAGCGTGCAGTTGTCGAATGGAATCTGGCGCATCTACTCGGAGCCAATGTATTGGATAAACGCTGTTCGCAATTTAGTTTGGCTGCGGAATCACCTCGTTGCGCCACTCTCTGAAGAGTTCACCTTCCGTGCCTGCATGTTGCCACTGCTACTGCAAACGTTTCGACCCATGATCGCGATGCTAATCACGCCTCTGCTGTTCGGTCTGGCGCATTTGCATCATATCAAGGAGCGTCTACAGAACGGAAGACCGTTGCGGGAGGTATTGATAGTGTCGTTTTTCCAATTTTGCTACACAACAATTTTTGGCATCTATTCTGCACACTTATTCGTACGATCGGGACATTTTGTGGCACCGTTCGTTGTACATGCCTTCTGCAACCACATGGGATTCCCTGACATCCAAGAGGTGCAAGCACAGCAGGATGGTAAAAAATATCTATTTATCGGTTTTTACGTGTTGGGCCTTATCGGTTGGGTCGCCCTTTTACCGACTCTAACAACGCCAAGTTGGTTTTCGAACGATTTGTTTTGGGCTAAGGAGCTGTAACGTTCATATATTAAGTCGTGCCATCACATTATCGTCACAAATATCCTATCTATCTGATTTCATGCTGTACTGCGCCCATGTTTTGTG
Organism: Anopheles farauti No. 4; assembly: GCA_000956215.1. Taxonomy (NCBI): domain Eukaryota; kingdom Metazoa; phylum Arthropoda; class Insecta; order Diptera; family Culicidae; genus Anopheles; species Anopheles farauti No. 4. The sequence continues at coordinate 26,058 of JXWZ01004521.1, read as the reverse complement.
TATTACGCTCCAATAGCTAGATTAATCGTGTCATATTAATGGTTGTAATTTTTTCTATTGTGTAATTTTTCGTAGATTCTGTTGAGTTTTATTTTAAAATGTGGTTGAATCGATGAGCGATTAAGAAATGAACCTTAATAGTAAAATAGCGTATGACGTTAACGAAACGACAATTTTCCATAGCACTTTATTCGAATGCAAAATCTATTGTATAAATATGGTCACCCTAGTGCCCTCTACATTGTGCAAATAAAAAAATCAAGTCGCAAGAGTTATCGGTGAATGTTGTTCTATAGATTTTTGTAGATTTATATGAAATAAATTGTAAGCATGGATTAATGCATTAAAATAGCTTCATTAAAGCAAAGAAAAGGTCGTTACTAATGGAAAGTAACAATTATTTGTCACTCAAATGGTTAGAAAACCTAATTATTTAAAAAAATGCTATCATCCACAGTCAAAAATATTTTTTTACTGGGCTAAAGCGTTTTCTATCAGTATTAATATTTATGTAATATGGCTAACTTAGTGTCATGACTATTTCAATTTAATAATAAAATAAGAATGAAATTTTGTATGGCCGTAATAAAAAAAATTGCCTGTTGGTTAATTGCGCATCGTTACTACTCATCTTTAGCTATGACGCTAAATTTGACAGACATGAAGGCCCAGTTGTTGGTAAACACAGGCAATAGTGTGATAGTAAAGTGTGTAATAAAGTCTTAAAATGAACTCAAATACTGAAAATAACGAGGTTGATGGCGCTAAGCAAGCGCTTATGCAATCTCTGGGTGAAAACTGGGCTATGTACTTATCAAACATGAAGCTTTGGTTCCGTAAAAAATACTCCAAAGAAGAGTTTGATCTTGAGTGCCGGAAACTGTTTAGTCCTCATCAGTTGCATTTGCATAACCGTTTCTTGCTTGCAATGCTCAACAAAATTGATGCCGTTACCGCCCCTCAATCTACAGCTAACAATTTCGATGAAATGCAGATGGCTTCGCCTTCTGGAGTGTATGGAAACGCTACTGACGGAACCAGTTACAGTTGCCTCTCGTCTTCACAACAGCATGACGGACGTAGCAACAAAAAACGCAAGCGCTCTTCAAAATCTCTGTCCGATCGTGCAACCTTTGATCCTATGTCCCCATACGAATACATCCCACGAGAACCAGTGGCACCGGATTATGAGTATTCCTCATCAACACAGTGTGGAATGGTCGGAGGTGCGACGTTGCCAACACTACGATACGCTGCTCAGGAATTATTTCTTCCGGATAATGGGCTCGTGCTCGGACGACTGCTTGTTGGAGCCTGGGAACATGGTCTGGCCAGTGCAGATGACGCTGCAGTGGAGCTTATAGTTACTTCGGTTCAGATTTTGCTGAAAAACATTCTTTCTGCAGTTATAACTGCGCGGAAAAACTATCGAGTTACGGCGAAGGGCACCTTTTGCTATGATGTAGGACATGAGCTAAAGCACCCGTTTGTGCGCAACACAGTTACCAAAAGCAAAATCGACGACGAACCAATGGAATTAGATAGGGAGATCATTTGCTACGTGAAAACGCCACCGACGGATTCTACGTTTCTGGCGAGCTGTGAAAAATTGTCAGTTTAGTGTGCTTTAATGGTCAGTTTGGTGTGAACGGATAAGTAATTTTAACTTTTCTCTTTACAGGTATCCTATTGTAAGCCGGAAAATTAATGCATTAGAGCTTTACAGAGCGCTCGAGGATCGTAACCTTATTTCATCCCATTCGGTATATTCAATGAACATAGAACGAATTTCAAGCCAATTGTCATAGTTGTGTTAGCCAACTTCGTCTAGGGCTTTAGATCTTGAATAAATTAACTTTAATTTCAATATCAAGATATCATGGTAGATAATAAATAAAGTGTCACAAATCGGCAATATTGGTAACATTGTAAATTCAACAGCAAGCGATGGTTGGTCAGAACAGACAGTTTTTAAATTAATTTATGTAGACTGTAAGATAATTTCTTATAATGCCTGAAACTTTATTTTTAGCTGATTATTGCTTTTATTTTTTATTCAGCAAATTAAAAAAAATCTAAACATTCTAAAATAAAAGTAACTGGTTTCTTTTTCACTGGGATTTTTAATTTGATTTACAAATTTGACACTTTTCAGTCTCTCATCCGTTAGATGATGGGTAAAGACAATTTACAAATGGCTCCTATTTGGTTTGACACTCTTGAACTAGTTCGCGGGAACAATGGCGATGCTCACACTTGTGCTGCATGCACGCTTTTAGTATTTCGTTAGTTAGCAAAAAAGACGCACGTTGCCAATAATTATCTAGCTATGTCAGGAAGAGGACGGAAAAATCCCAGCGATCGAACAGGTTGGGAGTATCAGCTGGTGCGCGAGTTAGCCGACGAAAAATATCATTTGAAAAGTTCGTGTAAATCAATTGTAATAAGGGATGTTTTCCCGAAGGCCCGCAATCATTTTCTGGTGCTTCCAAGAAAGGAAATCAACACACTGCATGAAGTACGTTTTCAAATGTTTACTTATGCCTTTGAGACATGTTAAAAATATATTCGTGCCTTCATTTTAGTTAACGCTCAACGATATCGACTTACTGGAGGATATGTACCATTTAGGACGAAGTGTGATAAGGGAAAAAGGGTTAGATGAAAGCCAGTTTAATTTCGGCTATCATTTGCATCCGCACATGAAACGATTACATCTGCACGTCATTTCAAAGGACTTTGATTCACCGTGTTTGAAGAGACGACACCATTGGACAATTTTTAATTCCGACATTTTCCGAACGCATGAAGGTGATGCAATCTATTTAATTTAGTTAAAATAACTTCAAGTTATACTTATTATTACTTCTTTTATATAGCTGTACTGAAAGAACTCAAGGAGAATGGAAGAATTCAGCGACGATCCTATGCCTACGTACAGGCACTGCGTGAAGGTCCGTTGAACTGTAACTCTTGTTCTTTTACAACGAATGAGCTCAATTCTATGAAGGTACACATAACCATTCATAAAAATGATTAATTACGCGAAATTCACTTCTTTTCTTGTTACTTTATTAATGATTTACTTTAGAATTTTGTAAGCATTTACTAACATCATTTTCAAGTTTTTGGAAAAAATAAAAATAAACGCATACACAATTTCTCGAAGAATAGGAGAGGGGAGAAGATGGTCACCAAGATGGTTTACGTTACACATATCCAAAAAGCTGTACTTGGCGATTATTTTGATGTCGACTAACGAGTTTGGTGTGAATGCAACTTTGTTAGTGTGTTTATTATAAACAATGTGCCAGATCGATTACCAAAAGAGTAAGACGATCTCTTACTGACCTTCTGACCGCTGTTAACGAAGAGAATGGTAAAAAAATATACGCAAGTCGAGCTGTGGATCGAACTGCAAACAGACTAAGCAGTTGTAATGGCCGAGTAGTGTTATACACACGATCGGTACCAATATTCCAACCATACCAAACCTATATAGGAAAGGATTAAGCATTTTGAAAAGCTTCCTTCTTGCTTATTATGCTCATCATTATGCTCATTATGCTCATCTTTCATGTTTATTAGAAAGATTTGATAGATTTACTAGAACAACTTTTTATTGTATTAAATGGCTTTTCCGAATTCCACATGCTCTTTGAGGTGTAATTTTAGATCCTTGAAGCATTTCGGTGCATACGAACATTGGTTACACACCAACGGGGTTTCCAGTAGTTTCATAATTTTGTGCTGGGACGGACGATCTATGCATCCCTTTTCGTGTAGTTTTTTTACCACATCTGTAAAATTAAATAAACGACATCCCTCAACACCAGATGCTTTTTGCGTACGTTTCATACTCACAGTCATGCTTGATAAAAAACTTTGTATTGAATGCATTCCAATGGTACCGATGCGAAAGGCAGGGCGAATGGTAATCCTTCGAGATGACGTGCAAATGCAAGCGTCTCATCGAAGGTTTCATGTGATAGCCGTACTCAAACCGCTCATCTGGCAATTTCTTGGCAGCCCTTGAACCCAACTCGTACATGTCATGCAAGAGAACAACATCATCGGAGGATAACTAAAATGATCAATACACATAACTTAGTTTTAGAACATTCATTACTGCTTATTTTCCTACTTTTAATACGTACATCATACACAGAGTCTATGTCCTTCCACGGAATCACTAGGAAATGATGCTGGGCCTTGGGGTATTTATCTTTAATAACTACGGCCAAATCAGACACGAACAACTGATTTCGCGTGTTATTTATTGCATCGATAAGTCCATCAGACCAGGATATGGAATTTAGGGTTCCTGCCATCCGTACAACATTTCCTGAAATAAATTTCCAAAAAGCTTTTAGGTTGTTTACAGGCCTCTTTGTGAAATCCGAAGTTCAGACCAAATTGACAAATATGACTGTTTTCGTAGAACACCCACTATTATAAACATTCGTCAGAGGCTCTAGAGCAGCTGCTGCATTTATTTTATGTTTTAAATTCAAAGTTTATTTCAAATAACATTACTCATTTTTCCATAAAAAGATTATTTTTTATTTGTTAATTCTTAGCTAAATGATATATTAAATTGTTCTCAAGTTTAAAATTCAATTCATTTTTACTGAATATCAAACATTCTTTAAAAAAATTGAATAAAAAAATAATTGTTTAATGTAAATTAAAAATGTGTATGAAATAGACTCTCATACCCCCTTGGTTTGATTAAAAGGAGATTTTGGGGATAGGGGATAAAGTGATTTTGGTTTATTAGAATCTCATGCAATACCGAAACATGGAATAAAATATCCAATTATGAGCGAGATTGTACAAAGTTTTCATGGATAACTGCGAAAAGTAATTGCGAAATTTATCAAATATGAACTATGATTATTGATACACATTATGTCTACAATATATGTTTGTATATTTTATGTATAAATAATGTGTTTATATTTGCGTTAATCGTCTGTGCAGATTCGATCTAACTCTTGAACTACATTTTATATACGGGGCCATGAGAACTTCGAGCCCAACTTTGTACTTTGGGTGAATCTGTTCCTTGTTTTTTTCTTTTCATCTTCTTTTTTCGTGGTAGCGCCATCATCGTTGTCGTCGTCGTCGTCGTCGTCGTCGTTTGTGTCCCATCGTGGTCGCGATTCGTTTCTAAAGCGGTATTAATCCAACTTTCAGAACGATTATCTGAATTTGCGGAAACATTTTCCTTTGTGGTGACTTCAGTGCGAAAAAGTTACGGCTAAACCTTCTACAAACCGAGTGCTCCGACTTTTTCCACGACACCCCAACAGTGGACGGGAGAAGATCGGGGCGGTTTAAAGGTATGTAAGGTGACGGACGAGAGGAGTCCTTCCTGGTAATGTCTTTACGAGTTAGAGTGGTTTCAAAGAACGATGTCAAACATGAAAATTAGAATCCTGAGTTTGATCATTAGAACCGTTTCGAAAATGTACATGGTGCACTACGTGTACTACGTTGCAATTTAGCGCAAGCATCAATGCTATGTAGAGTTAATGCATAGCCGTGGTCGCAGTCAAAAGTTTCCGAAGTTGATTAAATATGCCACAGTATCATACTGAATAATATCAAAATAGTTCGGTGCATCCAGCGGTCGTCGTTAAGTAAGTGTAGATAATTCGTTATTATTTTGCGCTATGCCAATAACGATTGGACGACGTCGTCGACGCAATTCGTTTCTTCATTTCACAGTGCGTGTTGCTTGCCAAAGAAAATCTTGCACTAACACCAACACCATGGTCAAATCGTCTCAGTAAGTTCGCGGATGTATATATTTTAATTATAATACATAACGTCGGTCTGGTGAAAAAAAATATAAACGTATTCATTGTAAATTATTAGTCCATCGAAATGTTGACCACGAAAGAAGCGATTGGATCTTCAAAACAGTGACCTTTTTTTACATCGCTCTATGCTCGTATAACACATAACCTCAGATTACTGTCACACGATTGCATTCGTTTTATTCATATACAGTGTTTTCTTTCTTCTGTCATTTTAGGTTAGTCAAACGTCAAAACTTTTACCGTGCGGTTACGAAAGTTGTGATTAAAGGATTCCCTATCCCGAAGTGTACGACAAGTCGAGTGTTTATTGAAAACTTTAAAGAAATCTTGGTAAAAAGCCACTTTCCATCACATCTTTCAAGCTAGTCGATGCAGTACTGGATTACGGAAACAATTACACCTGTATGTTGTATTTACGGGTTGCCAACTAGAGGTCTTTGTTTATTTTTAAGTTACTGGAAAACGCACATGCTGTAGGTACGGTGGTCAACAAGGATAAAATCGCTTGAAAATGGAGTCAACTTTATTGGTAAGAGTATCATTGCAGTGCAAGTTTCATACAATGTGCGATAAGAAATTCAGGAAAGTGCATAATCGATTGTTGGAAAGCCATGTGAATGGTGCAGCACATGCTGATTTGATTCTATTGCTGGTGATTGTATGATTGAATGATTGAAAAATGGATATCGCATTTGGGAAATTCACTTTCAAAGCGATTTTCACTGCTTGCGGCGTTCTATTTTTAATACTTGCGTCGTTAAGCTAACCCAGATGTCAGAGATTGTAATGCAGAGTTCAAAAAAGAAAATGCTGCATCAGCGCGTGTGTAGCTAGTTCATCAAACAATCGGTCGTTTGGTCGTCATTGGTTGGCGTCGGAACCGTGTCTGTAATCGGTAGAATATGTGACTATTTACGATACACCGGAAAACCTCATATATTGAAGTATGTTAGATGTATAGTGTTGTTGAAAGTTTCCCGTGCTAAAACAGCAGACATGTTTTTTAGACCTAACCATTTTCTTTATCAAAAACTGGAACTGGTCATGACGTAATAATAGGAAAGCCAAGTGTGCCATACTTGATAAAATAACAAAAACAAAAAATATCGTTATGTCCAGAGGTAGAACTGCGCGTGCCGTTTGTTGTCCAGCTGATTTGAACGAATCAAGCGGATGATATAAACTCTACCTTAATTTGTTTGTGTGCGTGCGAACTATGAAACGTCGTTCAAAAGCATGGCGGAGCTCGTACACAGCGCTCGCCTATCATCAAAGCAAAGTAGTGTGTTTTTGACAGCTCAAAGCTGGCTCTGTGTAGGAAGTTTGATACAACAGCAAGCGACATAATAATTTTTGATAAATATTGGTGGTGAATATTGGTGTAGTGATTTTAATACGCTGAAACGTTTACCGTAAGTATACAGTCACGGGTGGCAGTTATTTTATTAGGGAAAATCATAGACATGCATAGGTAATTTCGGACAAGAATTCCGTGGAAGGAATTTGTCGACGACGACAATGTTTATATTCATCATATTTAGAGATGGCCATACATAGCCTCGCGTGTGTGATTCTTACTCGTACCCTATTATCGAGTATACCGAAGATGATAATGTGCTTAGTCTTGCCTACCAAAATATCTAACAATTTCTTTTGATACGTGGTCAATACGTGGTTCGAGATGTTTTGCGATGGCGTTTCTACGCATTAATTGTGTGACCCGGAAGCCAATAGGGTAGACAAAATTGTCTGAGCGATGTTCATTTCATTTTCTATTACATGATTTTGGAACTATGTTGATTGCCGTAGTGTAGTGATGGCTTGCAGCAAATTTAGAACAAAACTACTGTCAAATAGTGGGTAGTAAAATCACTTTATACCCTTATGGTATTCTTTACTCTTATCATTATTTAAAAAAAGCAACAGAAAAGAAGAAACAAACGTGAAGGTGTGGTTTTGTATTTAGATTAATATTCGAGTGAGAACACACGACTGTTTTCATAAAATGTAAAGCAATATAACTTAGATAACTGTAAAATTTTAGACAACAAGTAAACGTCCATATCATACTCAATATATCTTGCACATAGATGATGTGCTTTATTAACTCGGAATAAAATAATTACAATTTATTAATTCTGAAATTCCAATCCATTTTATAAGCTTTGTATTCAGCGAAACAAATTGTGTAAAACAAACCCCTAACACCATATAATGACAGAAAACCGTTCGATGCTGTAAAGTTGTAAATGTTTTCTGCTAATGATTTATGAGTGTTTACTACCACGATTGGTAAAATAAACTGGGCTTAAGGCTTTTATCACATACAAATCAAACGAACCAATGCGATTAGAAAAAAATATTACTGCCATGTTTGAAGCAAATAAGTTCAAGTGCCTGATTCATTTTCGTCACCGGTTAAATAAATAGAGAAAAACTGGTCTTATTCATTCTTGAAAACGAATACATAGGATGTGTGTTCATAATGTAGTGAAGTGTTTTTTTTATTGTTCAGTATTTTTGATAACCAATATATGTTCCGCTGTACGTATGTGATGCTACAAAGGAGAACAAAAGAAAAGGGATGAATATTTGGCGGAGTCTGTTACGCGATGAACGAGACAAAGCTTTTATGTTGGAGAGCATAAGAAAGTGGTTGTAGCAGCCGCGAGAGAATTCAAGCCGTATGATATAATTCAGAGCATTGAAGAAAAGGATGGTCTCTGCATGTGATACGGGGTCGCGGCTGGGAATCATGAACCTTCATGTGTGTAGCATACGTATAGCATCGGAATGGGAGAGGAGAGAAACTAGGTAATCGATTGCGCAAATATACGAGCTAGCAAATGATGCATGTGTGTATGTGTCTAACATAATCGTATGCCCAGTTCTCGAAAACATACAAATCATATCTTGACTCAAATGTCTAAACGTAGGTAAATATTTGAAATAGATAATTCGTGATGAAAAGTACTGCGCTCTTCCTCCGGAAACATCGTGTTGTATGGGCAGAGTACACAAAGAAGAACGAAGCGAGTGACAAGAAAACCGACACTCTTATACGCACACATATGTTAATGTTGCTAGACCGGCGTGTGTATTGGTGCGCACTCGACCGGCGGCAAACCCGCGCACACTACAACCCAGTGGGTTGTGAATCGGAGAACCCCGCGGGACCGGTCGCTCCGTTAAACGCACCCGGTGACGTTGTGCCACATTTACCAGCTTTCTTCTACACGCTCCGTACCGCCTGTGCGTATCGTTGTGTGTGCATTAATCGTAGCCTTGTAGAGCGCCGAGAGGCATTCACTCTCTGCATTCAAGTGTGTATGCTGTTGCTGCTGTTGCTCTCTAACTCATATGAGACAGAGAGGCATTCGATTTCACTCGTCGAAGGGCCCCTTGAGCGAGTTTTCCGAGGTACATTATAGTACCACGCGGAATCAACTACGGCACGGTCCATCGGACATCTCGAACCCCCTGAGAAGAAACCATCAGAATCGGTGTTCGATTTGAGATAACAAGTTAAGCAGTGTCGAAGTGTAGTACGTACAAACGTGGTTAAACGTGACACAGGCATGCACTGCAAACGTAGCATTTATGATTCAACCAAACCGATTGAACTAGTGTGAGTCTATGAGTATTTTTTGTCTCATCTGAGCCGGATTTATTTTCAACGATTTCGTGAACCGATCGACAGTGAATTTAAATACATTTCACACGCAACGAACGGACGTACATAGTGCTTGTGATATTTTGGCCACGTTTTCTCTACGACCCCTGCAAGCGGTAGTAGGAGAGCAGCAGAAGAACGGAAGGCGAAATAGGCTTTCACACGAGTCTGCGAAAATCGTGGCTCGCCGTCGACCGATGGTGGCGTGATACGAAGTTGTTGTAGTAGTGAAAAGACACGCCTGAATGCGTTTTCCGGAGTGCGTTACTCTCCGAAGCGGACATCGGAAGAGGGGAAATTTCGGAAATCGTTGAGCTAATCTTTCGTGAAGCGGAGCGAAAACCGGGGATACAAGGTAGTAGTGACGTTCCGTGTCTGCATCTGCGCAGAACTCACAACCGGTCAACGAAGAAAACGTGCGTTTGTGCAAATACCCAGAGCCTTTAATACTGGCGGTGAAAGAGACGAGACCCTTTTTAATCAAACCTATCGGAAGGAATTAGAAATCCACCACCAGCTCTATTGAAGCACTACAAAACCCGTCGTACCACTATGGGCTACGATGACATTTTACCCCATCTTGGCGGTTTTGGACGGTACCAACGACGAATCTACGTGTTGCTATGTTTACCAGCGATTTCCTGTGCATTCCACAAGTTGGCAGGCGTGTTTCTGCTTGCTACACCGGACTACCGATGCCGGCTACCATTCGAGCTTCAGAATACATCCTACTCGTTGCCGGATGAATATTTCTCCATGGCCTACCCGATCGATACGCTGACGAAAAAGTACTCTACATGCAACTACATTGATGCTAACTTTACGGACGCGTACTGGGCCGGCGGAACACCGGCGGCCGGCGTGCGATCCTGTGACCACTGGGTGTACGATCGCAGCAAATTCGAGAGCAGTACCGTGACTGAGTGGGATATGGTATGTGATCGCAACTGGCTCCGCGCGTCAGCCGATTCGTTGTTTATGGTGGGAGTGATGTTGGGCAGCATCGGCTTCGGTTACTTGTCCGACAAGTATGGCCGGAAACCTATCTTCTTTGCGTCGTTGGTGTTGCAGGTGATATTTGGCGTGTTGGCCGGTGTTGCGCCTGAGTTCTTAACGTACACACTAGCCCGCATGGTGGTGGGCGCCACCACGTCCGGTGTGTTCCTGGTGGCGTATGTGATCGCGATGGAAATGGTAGGACCGAGCGATCGCCTTTACGCCGGTGTTGTCTGCATGATGTTCTTCTCCGTTGGGTACATGCTGACGGCCGCGTTCGCCTACTTCATCCACGGTTGGCGAATGCTGCAGATCGCGCTAACGTTGCCCGGCATACTGTTCCTGTGCTATTGGTGGTTCGTGCCAGAATCGGCCCGCTGGCTGTTGTCGAATGGCCGACCAACGGAGGCAATCAGTGTGATTGAGAAAGCCGCCCGCAGCAACAAGCTAACTGTGCCGCAAGATGCCCTGGACAAGCTGCTGGAGGAGGACAAGGCACAGCAGCAGGATGATACAAACGAACCGAAACCGTCGCTGCTGGATATCTTCAAGTATCCCAACTTGCGTCGGAAGGCGATGCTCATCTTTTTCGACTGGTTTGTGAACAGTCTCACCTACTACGGGCTGTCCTGGAACACGAACAATCTCGGCGGTAATCCGTTACTGAACTTCGTCATCAGTGGTGCGGTAGAGATTCCTGCCTATTCGTTTCTGTTGGTAACACTCAACCGCTGGGGCCGACGGACAATCCTGTGTGGATGTATGATCTTTGCCGGTACGATGCTTCTGGCAACGATGGCTGTACCGGCGTCACAACAGTGGATCATCGTGTTGCTTGCCATGCTCGGAAAGATGGCCATCACGTCCAGTTACGGGACGGTTTACGTGTTCTCGGCCGAACAGTTCCCGACCGTGATCCGCAACGTAGCGCTCGGTGCATCTTCTACAAGTGCTCGGGTCGGTGGCATTCTGGCACCGTACTTCAATTTGCTCGGTGACTACTGGCAACCGTTGCCGCTGCTAATCTTCGGGGCGCTCGCCTTCATCGGCGGTGTGCTGTCGTTGCTGCTGCCGGAAACGCACAACCAAAAACTGCCGGAAACGATAGCGGATGGCGAGAACTTTGGCAAGCAGAAAACGATCCCCGGTGGCATTAACGGTGGTTCTAGCGGTGGTGGTGGAAACGATCGTGACGTTGAGCGCACCGCCGAGGAGATGCAGGTGCTGAGTAAACCGGAAGCGACGGCTGATACCGAAGAGGGCAGGTCCACGAATGGACCGAGTGCGGGAGAAGGAAAAGAAAAGTATTAATTTTTCACTGGAGTGACTAGGAGGTGTTCGCCTTTGAAAAACCCCTTAAACAATGGGAAATGAAACAAGGAACTTTCAGCGGAAGTGACATAGGGCATACAGCATCTTAAAAATCCATAGATTGGCTAGAGTAGTTTTACCGATAAATCGCAGTTTTGATATAAGTATTGTACGGGGATGGGGATATGGTAGAACAAACGAGCAAAGTTAGCAGTCAACGATAAACAAACAGCTCTCAAATCTTTTTGCGTTATTTAAACGCAAACCAACGCTACCAAACAAATAGCACCACGAAGTCAGCATAAAAAAGATATTTTGGAATTGTACAATGATTTTGATTGGCTGCAACAGCAGATCGTATGATCATATCGTTCTTTATCGCAGTCTTCACAAGGTCCATTTCCCCACAGGACGAACACGACGTTGTAGGGACTTATTATTCATCCTGCCTGCGGTGCGACCTTCGCAAAAGGCAGTGGGAAGTGCTCCATGCGACGAACATGTTTTACAGCTTTTTTCATCAAGTCTCCATAATTCATAATTATGGGAAGAGAGATGTCGATAATACTTTTCGGCCTTAAGAGGTCTGCAACTATCACAAATATGGTAATGGCATTATTAAGCTTTTTGCAGAAAACTTGGGTTGAAATTTTCTTTCTGCTGCTTTTTTATTCTTCCTGGGCTTGTGTCAGAAAGAGTTAACCACAATTTTGCTTGAAAAAGATTGAGGATGCAAAATAATCAGTAGGTTCTCGTGATTTGTTTTTTTCATTGAAAATTACCAAAATGCTTTAAAAATATGGGCATTTCTCATTTCAAGTGATCAGTGTGGATGTCTTTGACACGTTTGTTCGCCGTTAACTTTTGTGCAGTTTGTACATCCGGAAAATAATTACATAATTTAAATTATGTGATGACCTTTTTCAAATTACTTTGAATATTTGGAATAAGCTGTTGTAGTTTAAGTATTTGTATTTCAGGCGTAGATCCAGTAATAGCTGCAATTGTGTGCATATCAGCAGGTTTTTTAACGATTCTATCAATGAACATTGAGTTAATGTTCTATTATTGTTTTCCTTCACAAGAAAGAGATTGCTTATCGGTTAGGGCAACGCATGTACAAGTTGTGCCCTTCAGTCACATTTCCGATGATTGTGACTGCTGCAGCGAATCATATTTCTGAAAGAAACTGAACAATGATGCGAAAAGTTCTACATATATATATTTTCCTTATTAACAAATTTTCAATCATAAAACTCTTGATTGCAGCGTTGTTAAACCAATCTCATATGATTGAAGCACATTATTGAAATATGTGGTTTTTCCTTAAAACGAAGATGTGGCCTAAATATTAGTTTTTTTGCCTCACTGTTTGAGTGCGGCGGAAGATGGTATTTTTTCACGTGACTGACGCCACCATGTGTCTCGTTGACATAATTCGTGAGAACTATTTTTGTACACCGACCGATGAGATGTGTGTATTTGTGGTGTTCGTGTGTTGGCTGCAAATACTCGAGTGAGACTCAGAGTATAACATAGCTATAGCAATTGGTCTTAAATTGTATGAATTTCTGATTCATGCTCAGTTGAATTTTCCATCATAAATGCATAGTCTTCGGACAAAGTCAGGGTTAGAAGACAAAGCATATCTTTCTTTTGATTTGCCTTCAACAGAACATTAATAGGATCTTTTTGATTTGTTTGCAAAGTGACAGAAAATATATGAGTTTCCGGACAAACAAGGGCATTTTTTTAATCTACCATAACTGTTAAGTAAATAGGCCAACAAAATTGCAGGGTACAGTATGCAGACTAATATGAGCGCTTATAAATTGAACTTAGAAAAAACATTCCATAGTCATAACTAAATAGAAAAGGTAGCATTTAAACGATCTATTGATAGTGAAGATACTTTTGATCATGTAAAGTGAAACTCAGCTAACCAGTTCGAACAGGGTCCAAAGATTTTGTAAGGTTATTTTGTTTACATCAGCAAAACTATTGTTTCGATGCAACAACGTCTCTCAGGAAAATTCTGCTGGTATTTCTAATAACGACTTTATCATGAAATCGTCAAGTATTTTTAGTTCACGCGTCAAACACTCAATCATTACGATAAGTATATGCACCAAAAGTGCGATAAGGCGGTTCATTATTCGTATCAGGAATTGGCAACAGCTTCCATGAAAACACTGTTTGGACATGATGACACAACAAGCATACACTTGAACATTGGTAAAGCAATTAGTTGAAAAAGAAATCGTATACTGCTACTGTTATGATTAGTTATTTGTATGCTTAGCAAATATTTTTAAGCAACTTAATCCCATTTTCTGGAATCAAGCAAACAAAGCGAATCAGGAACATCTCTACTAATGTTTGTGCGACAAGAATATTAACTGGTTCCCAGGCCATATGTAAGCTAGCAAACATGATACTACTTTAATAAATATTGACCAAAATATACATAGACATAAATATTTGTCAAAATGCAGCCAACTAGTATTTTCATTACACTACGTACCGATTTAACTTTGGTTAAAACACAATGGAATATTAGCGGTTGTTACCGTGTGTTTTTCAAACAATTGATCTCGTTGACGACGGTAATCTCATGCTGGCGGGGCAGTTGTTTCGTAGTGTGCATTTTTCTTCATTTTTCTACTGGGTCACGATCACGCGATAGTATGTTGATGTTTACAATTGCAATCAATTGATCGATCGTGGCGCAGCGCGAAAGGAAATTAGTTGTGGGTACACATGTTCATCATCTCGAGCCTTATGTATAGCTATTGAATTGACTTCGGTTAAATTTTATTTGGCCTGCGTATGTTGCTATGGCTTTCTACTGATTTCGAAACGAATTATCTCTATGCTGGATGTAGAACGTCATCCTACACACTACAGTAGCGTTACGGCTCCTCAATGAGAAACTAGATTTTTTAATCGATATAAATTGACGATGCCATTATGAATACATGTTCTGTTTTTCCTTTTCTTTCTCTCCCATTTCGTATAAAACTTCCATATGGATGCATACGAATGAATGCTCTGATGATCAATGGCTTTCTACAATCAAAATGGTAGCAGTGGCGGAAGAGTGCGTTCTCGTCGGGGAGCAGGAGTAGTTGAAGCGCTTCTGTATACAAAAATCTCCTTGCTCGCCGCCTGCATTAAGCGTGACCGTGACGCAAAGAACGCAACTTATCGAACGGACCGTTCGCTAGCTAACCAAGAACAAGGTGTTTGGTGTGGCGTAAAGGGTAGTTAATCAAAAGGGTTCCGCTCCGCTAGTAGGCGATCCTGGTCAGTTCTGAAGCCCGTCGCGCCAGTATGGGTGACGCAATCAACTTTGGACCCGCCTGGTTGCGCAAGGTGGCGTCCGATAGTAACTCCACCAGTAACCATCACAACACGAACAGCAGCAGTAACCACCACAGCAGTCATACGATGCTGAACAGCAATAGCAGCAGCAGTAGCACCAACGCCAACAATGCTGGTGGCGGTGGTGGTGTCGGATTGCATCATCAGCATCATTCGCATCAACACTCGCAACCGCCGTCGTCGTCGCATTCGTCGTCGAACCACTCGCATAGCCTGTCGCATAGCAGCAGCGGCAGTGCTATTGCGGGTGGTAACGGTGGCGGCGGCGGTGTCGGTGGGGGTGTCGGTGCCGGTGCCGATACTGGTACTGGCTATTCCAATACCTCGGCTAGCGGCGGAGGTAGCAATGCTGCGAACAACGGTGGAATCGCTGCTGCCACTGCGGTTCGTCATCCGTTGGCCGAGTTCCGGTACGGGCGGGAGGAAATGCTGGCTCTGTTCGACGGGAGAACGCTCAAGACGCCGGAGATATTGGTGAATTATAAGCATTTGTTTGTGGAAAAGCTGCAGCAACCGCTTGCACTGACGCCTTGCCCGGAGGAAGAGCTGACCGCCGAACCGGATACAAGGGTAAGAGGCCAAACCTACGCTGCGGGGAGCACCTGTGTTTACTTTTTTTTATTTTCATGATACCCTTGCAGCGCATTTGGCAATCAAGAAGCATTTCGCTCGGGATTCCTGGTCGTGGTGCTCGTGGTGGTTCGGTTGATCGTGGTCGCGGTCGTGGGCGTGGCATTTACACCAGCTACCAACGTTCGTCCTCTTTCTACGAAGATGAATCCAGGGGCGTAGGAAGGGTAAGCAAAGTCTTTCGTGTATCGACATGAGACCGGTGTTGAATTTTAGTATACTTTATACTTTATCTTACCACAGGGTGAACGACCGTGGCTGGAGCGTAATGGAACCGGTGGTAGTGGAATGGGAGGAATCGGTGGAATCGGAGGCGGCGACGTCGAGTGGAACAATTCGTCCTCGAGCCCACGGAAGGAGTACGGAACGCGTATTCGGACTAGTGGCGGAGGTATGGAAAGCTGGCGTCGGTCTCGCACGGACGACGAAAACACCGGCACCGCCACAAGCAACGGAATTGGTGATTGGCGAACAGGTGGCGGGTCCGGTGGTATTACGAGCGTGATGCGTGAAAAATGGGGCCGATCGACGAGCTGGCGTGACGAGGACAATTCCAGCCACCATGGCCAGGAGCGTGGGCTGAACAGTAGTGGTGGTGAGCGCATGATTCCCACGTACAAATCGCGTCTCTCGTCCGGCAGCGGACTCGGTGGCGGGGGGGATCTTCATTCCGGTGGTCACTCAATGGGTGGTGTCGGTGGCATGCGACGCCCGAACTGGGACACGGATGAGCTACCTGAATGGGCGACGGAGAATCCGTCTGATTTTGGTGGCAGCTTCGACGCGACCGGTGCGTTCCATGATTCCGATAATGACGGTGAGAGTAGCAGTGGTACCACCAACCGCTACGGCAATACTGGCGAAACAAACGGTGCGGAAAACGGAAACCACGGTAAGGCAAACCGTACAAAGGATAATGAACGATCGAAGGAGGTTCGAAGCCGTGAAGAAGACGTTGGCGACCTCGGTGGTGATGAACACCATCGAGATGGTGGTCGGGAAGATCCGGCTGGCAAAAATAGAAGCGATAGTTCTGATACTATAGTAACAATCACAGCGACTAAGGGTAGAGAAACGGGGAAAGCGATAAATAACGTCGGGAGTATCAACAGCGGAGCCGACGAAGCAACGTTGGCGAATAATGAAGGGAAGGAAAATGATGGTTACGAAGACAACCAGCAATCAAGTGCCAACGAATCGCAACAACAGCAACACCAGAAGCACCAGCGCCTCGAAAAGGAAAGGAACCATTTGACTGACACATCTGCTGAGGCAGTATCTCAGCACGACGGTTCGGTAACCGGTACGTCGAGTATTACGAAGAAGGGAGGTATGTCATCTTCGCGGGAATCAATCGAATCTTCCGTTTCGTCATCGATCAGCGGGACGGCGGCGGTGACGTTGGCAGGTGCCCCTGCTCAAGAAGCTGACATTCGGCAGAACTCTCCATCGTGGCAGAAGAGTAGCGAGGCTACGGTTGCATCATCTACAACAGATGACGCCACCCCTAGTGTGAATCAGGAAACCGGCAAAGAAAGCGAACCGAATGAAGGTCAAAACCGACCCTCTCAGCATAGACAGCAGCAGGGCCAGCAATTGAATGACTCTAGAGAAGTGCCGAAAAAGTCGTCGTCTAGCACAAGCGTAGATCGCATGCAGGAAGTAGCGGATGATATGGTTGCTCAGTTGATCATGGATGATGAATTTTTGGCGACCGATGGAGATCCTTCCGTCATCTCTTCCATTGCTGCCGGTGCCAGAGGTGTGCCTGGTGCTGCTGGCGTCGGAAATCTCGGCAAGTCGCCTGTTTTCGGCATGCCATCAGCGGCAGCTGGTGCCAGCGGGGCAGGAGCTACAACGATGCCGGGTGCCACCGGATTACCGATGAATATGGTACTACCGAAAGCGCTTCAACCGATGCAACAACTGTTTGGCAATGGAAACATATCGCGCACCAACCCCCTGCTGCTGGCAGATCCTGTTGCCACTAATCGGGCTGCCGTGGTGGCTGCCGCCGGTGTTAATCCGATGGCCGCACATCTGCATCACCTAATAGGACCGCCGGCGCCACCACCCGGTTCGGAGCATTGGTTCTATCGTGATCCGCAAGGTAAGGTGCAGGGACCGTTCCAGCCATCGGAAATGACGGAATGGTATCGAGCCGGGTACTTTGACGAATCGCTGTCGGTGCGGCGTGGATGTGATGAAGTTTACAACACTCTTGGTACACTGGTTGCCCTATGCGGTGGAATCCCATTCATAAATGCTTTGAATTTACCACCGTTCAAATCTGATACGGGATCTACTGGGGCAAAGCATTCTCCTCAGCAACAACAGCATACTACGCCTCCCAATACTCAGGGAAGCTCACAAAAACAAACTGCACCCGGGGCTAATGCTGTGTTATCTTCGCCAACCCAGCAACAGTCGTCCGGACAAGGAGCAACGTCCATGCCAGGACAACAGCAGCAACCTTTACACCCCGGAGGTGCTGCTGGAAGTGTCGGTCCAGCTGGTCCCTCAAACGTACCTGGTGGTATGCCCAGTTTGCATGTATTGCGCCAGCAGAATATCGTGCTGCAGAAATTGCAAAGTTCGGAAGGGTGGCATTTATTGTCGCCCGATCAACAAAACCTCATCATTACGCAGCACATGAGCCAGTTGTTAAATTCAGAAGTGGCCGGTATAGGTATGATGTCACCATCATCAGCCCTTCCTGGCCCGGGAGGTGTGGCCGTTTCGAACAATCAGCCGCACCATCAACAACAACAACCGCCGGGTGGTAGCATTTTTGGTAGCGGCGGTGGTTCAGCCGGTGCAACTGGTATTTTGCAGTCGAACCAAGAATCATTAGTTAACCTTAAGCTGCGAGAAATGCAGCAACAGCAAGGCCAACCACTTACACCGCAGCAGCAACAGCTGCCGGCGCATCTTATGATGGAGCAGCTGCAGAAATCGGTTGCGGGCAATCATGGCAACAGTGCGTTTTTGAAACTTCATTTGCCAGATTTCAACCAATCTGCACAGGTAACCGGAGCGAGGCCGATGTTAGGTAAGTGGTGTTGGTTGATATTTTATGGAAGAAAACATTTGAGTATTTTGATTAATGTGTTATTTCTACTACTTTCATTTCAGGCAATTTGAACGTCGATCCGTCTACCGCAGCAGCCGCTGCAGCAGCTGCTGCTGCGGGACACGATCCCCTAGGTCAGTTGATGCACGGAATTGGGTTTAACCATCAGGCGGCAGGTCCACTAGGGCCAAATAATCTGTTACTAAACCGTGGCGGTTTGCTGGGGGCTACTGGTGCTGGTGGTCCACCACAGCAGCCACAGCCACCAACAGCGCAACCGCATATTCCGACTGGAAAGCCCAGCGCAGAAGATCCTATTCAATCGCTATTTATGCAACTGTCGCTACATAAGAATCAGCAAGGACCGATTCCCGCACATCAACAGCCAGGAAAATCTTCCACCGAAATGATGAGTGGTACGCCAGGTTGGTTACAAGCTGCTGGAGGACAAGCGCAGACTCCAAATGGTGCTGGTGGGTTGCCCGGATTAGTGCCACGCGGTCCAATAGTTGGGCCAGCGTCAAACTGGGGGGAAATACCACCATCTTCGAGTGCCTCTTTTGCATCCCTAATGCAGCAGCAACAACAGCACCCTCATCTAGCGCTTGCTGGACATCATCATCATCCTTTGCTATTAGGAGGTAGTGGTCCAACAAATGAACCTCAAGCACCATCTGTAGTTTCTTTGTTCAAACATCATCAACAAGCAGAGAAGCAACAGCAAATGGAAAAAGAACAGCATCAGCAGCATCAACATTTGCAACAGCAGCAATTACAGCATATTCACCAAGAAAATGTGCTTGCCCAACAAAAACAACAGCAGCAGCTGCAACAATCACAGCATCCTCAAGAAAATCAGCAGCAACAGACGCAGCAAATGCAGCAACAACAAATGCATCAATTACAACAAGAGCAGCACCAGCAGCTGCAACAACAACAGCAGCAACACCAGCAGCAACACCAGCAGCAACACCAGCAGCAACACCAGCAGCATCAGCAGCAACATCAGCAGCAGCACCAACAGCAACACCAGCAGCAGCACCATCAGCAACATCAGCAGCAACAACAACAGCAGCAGCATCAACAACAACACTTGCAACAGCAACCACAACAACAACAACAACAGCAACAGCAACAGCTACAGCAGCAGCAGCAGCAGCAACAACAAAAACATGTGAAGGATAGTCATAAAAAGGAAAGCACTGCCATAGACTTGTCAACACCGCAACAGTCTAATAACGCTAAAAAACAAACCAGCAAACAGCAGCAGCAGCAACAACAAGCGAATCATCATGTTGATGCATCAGAGGAAAAGCCAGCCGCTGGTACGGGTGCTTCAACACAACAACAAAATCAAAAATCGAAAAAGCAACAAAAAAACAACCATCCTGGTTCAGGTGGTGGTGTTAACAATAGCAACGGACAGGTGACACTAACGAGTGAGGAGGAAAGCGAATTCATCACGGTCAAGAAAGAGATGGAGGAAAAAAAGCGCCAGAAAGATCTAAAGAAGCAGCAGCAAGAAGAGCAGAAGCGTAAGCTTGCGGAAGAGAAAAAGTTGCAGGAGGAGCAGGAGGCACAGAAACGAGCGAAACTATTGGAATTACAACGCCGTGAAGCAATCAAAATACAGGAGCAACAACAACAACAGCAACAACGTACTGCCGCTCGGGCAGTCCCAGCACCTTGGTCCGGTGCAATGGCGGAAATCGCCAACAGCAAGCTAAGCTTGACGGAGATTCAAAAAACTGAACGAGCGCTACTAGCACGTCGAGAGAACAGCATGCGGGAGCAGCAAGAACAGCAGCAACTGCTGGAAATGCAAACGCAGCTGGTTGACGGTCGGTTAAAGTGGAATGCACAGAATTTGCTGCCGGCGAAGGTGAAACCGTTGGCCGAGATTCAGGCAGAGGAAGCTGCAGCAGCTGAGCGTGCCAGGGAAAAAAATGCCAACTCATCCGGACTGACCGTAGCGGCGATTGCGGCGCAAGGCAGTGCAAAAAGTACAAAGAAGGAGGACAGTTTGGCCAGCTTATTGGGTGGTGGAGGTGGTGGTATGGGTTCGGCAGTGTGGCAGGTTCGTGGTAGTAGCAGTAGCACCACCACGAACATGCTGTACTTCAATTCAACTAAAGCGTGGACCGGTGACGGTATCGGTGATGCTAGCCATATGCTGGGCGGAGGAATCGGTGGTTCCGGACTGGGTGTCAGTTCTGGCGGCTTCTGGGAAGAACCAACCCAACCCACCGTCATTACTGCTGCGTCCATTGTTGCATCCTCCGGTAAGGGTACTGGTAACAATACCGCACGCAAGCAGCCGTCAGCAAATGCCAACACAAACTCAGTGGGTGGTGCTGGCGGCAAGCAGCAGCAGCAGCAGCTGCTGAGCAAAAGCAAAACGTTGGGAAGCATTTCTACGAGCTCTTCTTCGACTGTGGCCGCTGCCAAGCAGCAAAAACAGCAGCAGCAACAGCAGCAAGCTTCAGTAAAAGGAAGTGGCTCCTCTAACACCGGTAAGTCCGGTGGTAAGAATGGAACTGCCACTGGAAAGGACGATCGGAAGCATGCAAAAGAGGAAACCAATGAATTTACTGATTGGTGTACCCGCGCACTGAGTTCATTGAATAGTAATGTCGACAGTAAGTATCGATAAGGCGCTTCTGTGATAATTGTCCCAAAGTTATGATGGTTAACGTTTGTCCTTATGTTGTTTAAGTTCCAACATTCGTCGGATTTCTACAGGACATCGAATCACCGTTCGAGGTGAAGGATTATATCCGTTTATATTTAGGTAAGACTGACGAATACACCCAACCGCTACTTTGCTACAGTGACTCTACAGTGCCAAAATTATGAGGATTTTTTGTTTGCAATTCCAGGAGAAACTAAAGAGAGTTCGGAATTTGCGAAGCAGTTCCTTGAGAGACGCTCGAAGTACAAAAATCAGCAGCGCCAAAAGAATGCCCACATTGATGACATGTGCAAACCGGCACCAGCTATAAATCCTTCATCGAATGATTTCCAAGAAATCAAGGTGAGCATGTAAGACCAAATAATGTTAAGGGCTTTGGGTGCGTGGTGGTACCACCGTTGATGATTTTGGGGGATAACGAAAATTTAAGACACAGCTTTTTTCGGTGCGACGTCGATGATCTCATAGATCATCATCTATGACTAAATGTAGGGTCTTTCGTTTGTTTTGAATCATTTATCTCAAATGATCCTAAATACATTTTAACGCTATAGCAATAGGTACACAATCGTCTAGTGTTAAACTTTTCATTACGACTTAAATCAGCGTTATCCAATATTAAATTTATGTTAATTAGTTATTGGAATAGAATCCCTTGACTAAATTTGGTTCACGTATTTTTGTTTCCGTTTCAGGGTAAAGCTAAGAAAATTAAGAAAAATAAAATGATGAAGCTTGACAGCCGAATCTTAGGCTTCTCCGTAACGGCTGCACCAGATCGACTGAACGTTGGTGAACGAGACTATGGCGATAATGTGTAAAAGATGGCTGAAATCAACAAGAACCAACCGTTATGTGTGTGTGCGTGTGAGTGTGGTTGTTGAGTGGATGCGAGTAAAAATGTTGTAAATCAAAATTATACTAAAGACAATAGGCGCAGCAAGGAACAGAAGTTTTCGGAAGAAAACAGACAAAGTGTTGCGGGTGTGTCGATTTTCTGATTATTTTTTTATACGATTTTCAAATGAACCTTTTACATCCAGCTTATTGTAACGGAAGATCTCTGTTGTTTCGGTTGCATCATCTTCTAAGTGACACTTGCTCACTGTGTGAAACAAAAAGAAAGCAAAATTATTCATAGATCATCCAACGCGTTCAACAAGTGCAGAAATCAATGGAATATCATCTACAGCTAAAGTACACTGACACATTTGAGCGTTATTCTAATTTCTCCATATGCTGCCGCTGCTAAATGTTTGTTGTTTACTTTGTCCGCTCTTGTTGACATCAGGCGCTCTGGGCTACTGTGTGCACTGCGTTGACTAAATGTCACTTCGACTGATCCCTGTTTTATTTTGTAAAAAACGTAAAACCAGTCTACTGATTTCACTCTGACTGGATTTATGTATGTTCGTAAGCTTTCATCTAGCTCTTTAGTGTTTATTTTACACGATTGTTACATACATAAATCAATCACAATACATTTTCCGTGATGATACGTGATGGTTTGATAATTCAAGTTCAAACGGATGTGTGAGAATTGATTTATAGTTTATATAACAATCACTTCTGCTAAGGCTATGGCAACTTTAAGGCAGCTATTTTTTCAATTGACTTGAGGAAATTATGTGACTACCATTGCGTTATACGGTGATGGTTATATAATATATTTCTCTCTTCTCTCTCTATCTATCTCCCGCTCTCTTCCCTTCTCTGTCTCCCTCTCTGTTTATTTCTCTTGGGCGTTTATGGTTCGAAAAGTGTTCTTCAAAATCGTTCCCAATAGTAATTGCTGCGACTCTCTTTCCAAATACCGCATTAAACCTTGATGCTGTTCTATGTTCTATCTATCTGCAACAAGAACTATTATTTCCAATTTGTAGATTAACGGTCAAGTTGATATGAAGAAATTATATCTTCGAAAAACCTCTTCAAAGCTAGTGAATTTACATAAATATGTATTTCCGACTGTATTGGGAATTATGCATTGCAAAAATAGAAGCGAATATTGCCTAATAAGAAGTTAAATTAATTTTCAAGGACACTATGTGTGTGTCGTCGTTTTTTCGAACAAATTATCACTTGGTCTTATCTCACTGATCACCACTAAAGATAAAACCTGTTTCTTGAACAAGCTATATCACAGCGGTAGAAAATTGTTGTATGATTCAGCTTTTAAAATAACTTGTGTTTTTAAATGATTTATGAAAAATTTTGTGTGCATCTACAATATGCGTTGCAACACTTTTTTTTAAACACGACCTCAACAACAGTAGTGTAACGAATACAATGATTTGGTTAAAAAAAAACAGATAACCACATACATGTACACACACTGCCACATGTTTGCATATGTTAGCGTCTCACTTATCAACATTAGTCTCACTTTTTAAGATAACAAACGGAGGATAAATTTACAAAAGGACGATGATAATGATGCATTGAGAAGAAACCACAATACACAGTGCTTCCATCACAAAAAGCTGTTAAGAGGAAGAACTGGTTGAATTAGTGTTGTTGGTGTCCACACCACAATAGAGGAGAACTATGATGGAATATTGCCTAGATGTGCAACTATGTTGACATAACTAAGAGAAGTGCAAGTGTAGGGATGAAGATAAATTCTTGTGAGTAGATTTTCATTTAATGTTACAGAGTGAAATAAAAGAAATCGATAAAGCTAGTACAGAGCAGTCATGATTGTAACATCCCAGCGACTGAACTATTACAACAAACTTGTACTTGAACAACAAGAGCGCGCTAGGATGATGGTTTGGTTTGATATGTCAGACACAAATTATGCTTGATTCTCTGGTGACCATCATTGCATACCCATCGATGATGCCCATCGGTTTTGCTTGGTTCGCGCCCGAACTCAATAATCGAACTAAAAGCATGATTCGTATGGCTAGAATAGTGGACATAAAGCGAGCATTGATGCATACTGGTTCTCGAAGATGGTATGTTGCAGGTGTCGATAGAACACGTGTTCCGCCTCTTTTTATTGATTTTCTTTACTTATGTTATTGTACCATGGATAGACGATGTAAGGTGAAGAGACAATGGTTGTCTTCAAGAAAAAAAGTACTATAGGCGTTTACGTTTGTTTCATTTCCCAAAATTGTATATAAATTCCCAGTTGCGAAATAAAGAAAAGGACTACGTATCAACGTCGTTTCAAACTACTCAATTAGGCTGGGGTCACTGCTTCGTCGTGCAGTAAACGTACCTTGCGATACGCTCGGCGAAAGAATCGTGCACGACGGAGCACTAACACCAGTCTTAAGAGAAATTATTTTTCTGACTAAACTACCGTAAGCTTTGATACCACCACAACTTAAGAAAAAAAAAAAGATAATTTTACGTATTACAGTACTCGTATTTCTGCCCGATGTGTTTACTCGAAATGTAAGTAATCTCATGCTGTCATGTGCGTAAAGCAAAGTATGTGTTTTTAGTAGTATAAAGACTATTGTGACTAATTTTTCCACAAAAATATATTGATGCGTTTAGTCAAAAGCAGGACATTTTAAATAAAATTCCAGTTTATTAAATTTGATTTTTTAATATATTTTTTACTTTAATTGTTACTTTTTGTCAGTGGTTGTTTCTATTAAATTGACAATACACTATAGAACACTTTGCAAAGATGTTGCAAAAATATTTAAATGTCAGACGACACGATTTAACGCATAATTTTTTTTATTTTAACAGTATTTACAGCTGCATGTAACCGTATTGTGAGTGTCTACTTGCACTGACAGACATTTCAGGGCAGTCTCAGGGCATTTCCTTCCAGTAAATTGGCCTTATTCCGGGCCTACTCGGTTAAAACCCATGAAATATCTATCATTGCCTCCAAGATTAAAAGATTGACTTCATAATCTATCGATACAGATCGTTATGTTAAAAGAACTAATGAAATCATTCTAACTTAAGATTTTAGAATGACCATGATTTCAAGCAAAATGACTAAAGATGTTTATTTTCTTTAGCTTTTAAAATTTCAAAATTATTTTCTTATACGAAAATAGGCTTAGTGCACCAATTATGGACGAGTTTGTACAGCCGTCATTAGCTTTCTTTCAAGTAGTTTTCATGAAAAGCGATTGAACTTATGGATTATTAAGATATTATTGTTTCATAAATTTTAAAACTAAAAAAGATTAGATCAGTAACGATCACATCGCGGTAAAAGTATAAACTGGAAGCTTGAAAATAGCACAACAATTCGTGCTTTTCGGTTCCTTTGCACCAATTGTTGTGCTATTTTTTAACTCTATAAAATAGATATTCATTGTCATTAAGTTAACAAAAACTGTGTGTTTTTAGATTAAGTGTGTCAAAAGATAAGTTTTTTGACACACTTTTTGTTTTTTGAGTTTGACCAAAACCAATTGTACTCATTTTCGAGCACTAGTTTGGATAAAAAATCAAATGAAAAAAAATCTGTTTCCTAGCAAATGCATGT
>JXWZ01004520.1:0-19306 GCA_000956215.1 Anopheles farauti No. 4 | reverse complement strand
AACATATTCGCTTCTAACAATTTATTCTAAACTTGCTTACGTTATCCTATAATTAACGATTTTAAAATAAAACATTGTTTTATCGTCGCTAGACGTTTTATCGTAGGTATCCTATCCCTATATACAATATTTTACCTACAAGTAACAAAAAATTCTAATGAAATTTTATGTTAAAAAAAACTAAATTTAAAGAAAGTCATGACATTTTCAGTTTCAATCAAGGCTGTTATTATTTTTAATAGCGAAAATGGTTAAAATGTGTAAATTTTTTGAATAATTAGATCAGTTCAGTAATCAGTTCTTCAACGAAAAACTTAATCCCATTTTAAAAAATCATAGCAATCACCTTATACCCAATGTCCAACCTACGAACCATGGTGCACCGGTTGCAGCCGAATCGAAAAATGACCCAAATCCTTCGTCACCGTCTTGCACCCTGGCTCTACGCGATGCGGGTGGGGAAACCCGCATAAGCGAAACCCTTTTTTCTGGCCCGCTCGGTTCGGTTATGATCGCGCGCATAATTGCTGTTTTATGAGATGAGGCCAAAACGATGCTAAATCGCTGCCGTTTTTAGCGACCGATTTGGTGAGCGGATTGCTGCTCCAAGCCGCGTTCTTAATGACCGGTGTCTGTGTGCTTTCTGCAACCAGTGCGACTCCGAGTGCACGGTTTCCTGATAAGGAATGTTTTGGTACGAGGTACGATGATTAATTATGTGCTTGCCGCGGTTCCGAAGGGGGTGCGCCCTTCCAACAGGGGTTGGCAGAATTTGGGGCAAAGTTGTTGCGCTATTTGACGCCGTCCGTCCGCCGTGAGACTGCAAATTAAGACACGCCATGAGTGTGAAGTGTGTGCTGTTTGTTTTTTCATTACAATTGCGGGCAATGTTGTGTTTTATGTTCTAGTGACCCAGTTGTTGTTTCAACCTTTTGGAAATATTGAGGTAGAAACCGTAAAATTGGCGAAATAATAAAACAGTTGTATGATATTCGACAGATCAATTTATTGGTGTGAATTTGCAGATGTTCATAAGTTTATACCAAATATCGGTTATCGTGTCTTTACTGAAGACAATTGTTTAATTTTTTAAAAAATGCGGAAACGTATCATAAAACCACATAAAATCATCAAGGTATTAACTACAACCTTGATAATTTTATGTGGTTTTATGATACGATTGAAAAGATTCCATTTCAAGATAATAACTAGCTACTATAACGCCCAGGAACATGTAAATGAATGCTTAGTTTTAGAACTAAACCGATTGCGAATAAACTCCCTTTTACAGTTCATAATCAATTAATAACATGTAGGAAAAAACTTTAAAAAAAACTGGATGTGTGTATGATACTGGAATAAAAATCACGAAAACATCTGATATATTTATATTCGGTTTTCTTGTACACAAACTATCAGAAATATGTCAAAATGAATTTCCATAATCAAGTTAAAAATAACACAATAACTCAATCGCAGGATTTCACAAAAACTTCTATACTTATTTTATCTTTCAATTTGATGTTTCATGTGTACTTGTCCACCTCAGAATAAAAAACATTGACAAAAGTATAAAAGAAAGAGAAATGGAACCAAAAAACCATGTTTAAAGCTTCTCGTAATTTATAGACATCGCCTTAATAAGTGTTTAGCATTGAAACGATAAGCGTCCTAAAGTAAACCTCAGAAATTCCTTTCATTCTCTTCGCTTTCTCAATCACACATTGTATTGCTTTGCATTTTAATTTGCCTTTTAATGAAATACAAATTCCTTACGTTGTTCACCACTTCCAATATTTTGCCCCACCGAGATAATTATTTTTGCTTTAATGAACACTCAATTAAGGACGATTCGCAACATACTGTGGTAGCAACAAACAAAACAAAAACAACACTTCTGTTTTAAGCTCGATGACAGTTCAGTGACCCGTTTGCATAACGGCATATAGCCTTAAGTTCGTAATGTTCACGCCGAAGCCGGAATCGGAATGTCCTTGCCCAGCTTTACGATCCGACCAACGGGAGCGGGAGAGGAATATTTCATTCAGCACTCGTTAATGTTTTACGATTATGGTACGGTCATAAATTTGAAGCTCTTTAGATGCAATAAACAGCGAAACAGCAAAGCAAAAGCACATGTACACCAAAAAAAAAAATCAATTCAAATGAGGATGGATCCCACCGATTTCAAAACCAAAAGACAAGAAACATAATCAGCTTGATGACACTGCACCTCAGACACGAACAAAACCAAAGTGTAAAGTGTGAAATTATTAGCGACCTCCGTTCGTGCCCTGTTCCGAAATCGATTCTGGGATGGGTTTAATTAAAAAATGTAGCCCAAACTAAAAAAAACACCGCGTTCTTCCTGTAATGGGATGCCATTAATCAGTGCACCAATTGTGCCGCTCGGCCACGGAAAACACGTGTACGTGCGTCGCTAGAGCAAAACCCCGCCGCATAATTCGCGCGAATGCTTGTTACATCAACGATGCACACCGCTTGTCCGCAGCAGCCCAATTTATCAGCCTACGCAAGTGGCTGAATCCTTTTTTTTTTGTTGGCCGAATGCTTACCAAGGAGTGCGCCGTCGTTTCCACCGCAAAGTGCGATCGAACCGAACGCATTAGACGCCTCGTTCGAATGATGAACGATTTTTACCGGATTTTTTTTTCTCTATCTCCATGCCCTTCGGGTCGGTGGCGGGTACCCGTTTGAGCAGCGGCGAGTAAAATTAAAATATTCACAAAAGTATCATAATAACATTTTTCATGTTTCTTCACACACACACGCAACAGCGCGCAACGGCAAGATAAACGAAATTAGTAAAAGAAATATGAAAACATACAGTTTTTCAGGTTCTAGGTTACCTTTGCGCAAGGGTGTCGAACCTTTGCAACAGTATCGATAAATTCATCCAGTAAAAGCTTACTTACAGAAAAACATTGTTAACAAGTTAATTTGGATCGATGTTTTAGTGTGAAACTTAAAATTTCAACGTTATCGAAATTCTTAACATAAAATATCCGCAATACAATATGAACTCTACAAACTCGAATATTAATTCGGTTTTTATAAATTAATTCACATATACATTTAATGGACTCACACCTTTCCGTAAGGGGGCAGTACAATCAGGACGTTAAAAAAAACAAACAACATTAAAAATCTTGCACGATGTTTTTTGCCCTCTTCCATCAGTCTGCTAATTTTATATACAGCAAATTGGATGTGTTATGGTCTCAATCTCTTTTATAATAATACCTCCATTGGATTCTACTGTGGAATAGAACTATAGGAAAGTAACGAAAACGGCATGAAAGTTGAGTCCTTGTTGATGACATCCATTTTTGCGAAAACGACAATTCAAATAAGAGCTGAAAAATCAAGGATCGCTAATACTAAATGTAACCAATAGAAAATTTGGGAATTCACTTATTTTAGAAACACAAAAATCACAATAAAAATAAAGGGATTTCTGAATTCGATCATCTTTTTGTCTTAGAGTTCTACTTTAGGAAAGCTATGTATAAAACGAACCTCACTCCTTTAGGTAAGGTTTGGTTTATGTATAAAGAGTAACTAATGATCACTCTACGACCAACAGGTTTTTTACAAAATCAAATCAAACCGTTCGACACCCTTGCAATGTAATGTAAGAGAAATAAAACCAAAATATTCAAAATAAAATCGCCGATAAAACGGAATTCGACAGAAAACGCCAAAGTGCGGTGTGCCAAAACGAAAACGTGGCAATGGAACGGTGCAACAGAAATGAATTCTGACAACAGAACAGCAAAAAAAACTCAAACGAAACGCAACCTATCGCAACATGAGCGGCAGAAAATTGAGCCGCAGCCAAAAACGATGAGCCACGATGTCGCCCGGGGGCGATGGGTTCGAGTTTAGCGTAACATCTCTATAAATTCGCCTGGCCCGTCGGGCAGAACAACGCGCCGCGAATGGCCGCGAAAGAAAAAGTGTACGAAATAAAAACAACATAACTATTCAGCGACACCGTGCGCGTTGCACTCTCGTTAGGTTATGATTTCGTCTTGCGCCTGGAGTGCGTTTTTTTTTTCATGAAGATTGTGGCTTTTCTTTTGCTCGTTTACTTCCGCCGCGTGCATTTGTCGCACCGTGTGTTCCGAGGATCGCACAGCGCACCGTACGGGCTCGTGAGCGGAGGATCGGGCAGGGGGAAGGTGTAAAATTTAATTAGGATTAAGCGAACGGTCGGGAAGAATTATCGCTTGGCATAATTTAGGCGACGTCCGGCGGGAAAACCACTTCGGTTCGGTTGAACCGCACCAAGAATGGATACGAGCGAACCGCTTGCAGCACCGCATTGTTTGGGATTTATTGTGATTATTTTGTTAGCACAAGGGGAAGGGAATGGAAGCTTGGCACAACACTGAGAGACACCTGATGCGTGTGCCCTTTTATTTGGGCTGTCGTGTTATAATGATATTTTCACTTGTTCGAGTGCGTGACGCAGCTGGAAGTTAACGGTGAGATGGCAGAGGGTTCGTGCGCCGTTTTATACGGCGCGATCGCTTTGCTAATAAATTCACCCCGAAAAGATCTTCCGAATCGTTGTTTCCCTTAGGATGGTTTTTTTATCAAAATTGGATAATTGTATGACATAAGCATTGCATGTTGCTTTTCATAACCGAAAACAAATCAAGTCTCTGTATTGAAAAGAGTGAAATTAATGGTATTTTTTATTTAAGGAATAATGTATAGAACATAAAACCTTAAAAAAAAAACAAACCAAACGATATTACTCTTTTGTAGCACTGTAAAATATTATTAATTTATATAAATTAGTAGACGGTTTATCTAGAAACCGCTCACGTTTTTTTTTAATCCCAAATCAGGTAGTCTGTTCGGGAAACATGCTATTCCGATGTTCCAAAGAATGGTATTTGGTTCAATAGTATAATCTCTTTAAGCGGAATTTTGTGTACAAGATTAAGCCATAAACCCGATATCAAATATATTATGTTGCATTCGTAATTTTGACCAATTACACATATAAGAACATGTTGTCCGATTTGCCAAAAACTGGTACCATAAAGGGGATGCACTTGCCAAATGAGGGAAAAAAAACGTTTAGCAAACTTGCAATGTGTATGGAAGAGCATTTTAAAATATTACAAACATTCCTACTGTGCTGGTTCACGTGTAAAATTTGCTAAAATTTCCGTTAACGTTTGAAACGTAAACTTCCAAGTGCTAGACAATCGAGGAACGTATTTTAATCAACGGCAAAACATTCGATTATCGCATTTACCGTCAAAATCATGGTCGATTCTTGAGGTGACTAACCACATTTCAAATGTTCCCATATAAAAAAAAATTTTGCACATTTTTTTTTTATTATTAATCAGCTACCATCCACGAAAGATACTTCACGAGGCGAAGAAAACAGCAAACAAGATTTACAAAATGATTTACGGCAATAAAAAAAATCTTAATAATATCAAGTTTAATCTACATACATCTTCAATTTCAAAATTAATCCATAAACACTTGTTAGCCTGCAGCCATCCATCCCCCACCCTCCCGTGTGACACTCATCAAACCCACTCGCAATGCGCTCCTCAGCAACAACAACAGCCCCTCTTCTTCCCGCCTTTGCCCTTGGCATTCGCGGGAAAAGAGTGGCAGAGAAAGGGAAACCCATTGAACCAAGATGAAGTGGTGATAAACATCGTCTTCCATCGGTTTTTGGGCGCGATAACGACGCGTACGTCTGCGATCATGTGCCCACGGTGTACGCTTGGGCACGTTAGAAGCTCATGCCCATAAGCATCGCAGCCCTCTGCCTCCAGCCTCCAGGTCGACGCTTCTCCGGCTCCGACAAACACACTAACCATAAACAATCGCTAACCAACCGGAACGGAATGGGCATGGAAGCTTTACCTCCCGAGCGCCAGCAATACCAGATTCGACCACATCCGTTCGCGGGAAGTCGCGAGAAACCGCGCTCAAGTGTGGTGCTCTTGGTGGTTGAGCACATCGAATGAAATAACAAAAACCACACACACACACACACAAACAAAACTGACCGAAAGACGAAATATGGTCATCTTGGGATGGAGAGTTGCAGGGAGCCACTTGACTCGGTCGCTTGGCCCGTGTCCCATGGCGGGCGGGCTTCGTTCGCATAATTTAGCCCACGGCTATCTTATCCACTTTGCGCCTGAGGATGACGAAAATTATGTTGTACAATTTTGGGATCTCGTGTGCAGTGTGTGCAGCGCGATGAAATCCCAGCGCTTGCTGAGTGCCGGACCGTGCGCGGAGACTATAAATAAATCTTCACCGTGGTCGTGGTCAGGTTGAATGCACTAAATTACGAAGAGGACTCTACTACGGGCGAAAAACAGAGAAAAAACAGGGAATTTTGATTACTCTATTCGAGTTTTATGTTTAACAGTTTTGATGATATATTTGCATACACAAAAACATAATTATTTTTGGTGCCGGCTTTAAGCAGCAGCTTTGAATAGATGACCACCGGTCGAGTCATATTTTCTTGAAAAAATCCATACACTATTCTGATCGTCTCTGTTGGCTGTCAATCATATAAATCTGTGTGAACTGAGATAAAAATACACTCTGTATCTTATGAGAAAGTTGAATCTGTACATAGTTATGAAAAGTTTTCTACATGTTTTTTTGTATTTTTTGTATATGTTTCAAAAAATTTTGAATTCCTACGCTTTATAGCAGCGATGAATGTATTTTTCATGCTTTACTATAACGATTTTGAGGAGCATTTGTTGTTTGATCTTTTATAAACATTTTATTAATGTATAGCTTTTAAATATGTTTTTAAATTTTAAATTATTGTATAACTTCCAGAGACACGTATTTTTAATCATTCTGTTGTGTGTTTTTTTCGTTCAATTAAAGAACTCTGATTAAGAAATTTTGCTCGTTTTTTTTTAACTTATTTAGATCCTTGAACTATCTTTGTTATTAACTTTTTTGTTCAAACAATTCAATTTTATTATCTCTTTTCAAAACATGTGTTACGTTAAGTTTATATTTGAATCTTTAATCCGAATTTTAGGATGTTCAAAATAGGTAGTAAACAAAATATTAAGTTACAACGGTGTTGTTTGATTGTTTATGTAAAAATAAAACCAAAAACTATTTGGCCAAAATAAACCAAAATTAAAGAAATAAAAAAGCACACATACGCACTTCATGTGTTGATGGTACTTTCTGCAGACGTTCTACCGTAGACTCTCCGGAAGAGGATCATTCTGCACGACAACGTGACGCCCAAAGCCGTGCTGAAGTACCACCGAGCGACTTTAATCACCGACGATCTTGACGATGATGAAGTGCCTCCAAAATTCACCTTGACAGTTCGGTTTCCCCATTCTCGGTGCCCGAATGCCGTTGAACCTGTAGCCGCGGCCCAAGGGATAGCCCTTTCCCCGTGGACACAACCTACGCGACACATGGTTCCCTCTTACGACCCCATCCCCCTCCATCCCCTATTCGCGACGTGCTTAACATACGCAATGACCTGCCGGTTTTCTTGGCTCATCCGTCGTGGCCCGTGTACCATACCGTCGACAATTTCTTTACATCAGATCCCAACGCATCACGAGCGTAAAGAACGCCGGGCCCGTGATTGACACCAGGGCCGCAGCTCTCCCACCGTCGAGAAGATACGCCCAGTGGAGCAGATTGGTGCAAATTTATTAGTGCCTAATTTCTGGAGGGTTTTTTGCGACGAATTACCGAAGCGAGCAAGTTTGTCGTACGAATTAAGCGCTTGGTGTATCAATCAAACTGTCACTCACGCTGAAGCTGCATCGGAACACAGAGGATCAGTCAGCATTGTTTGCGTTCGGTGCATATTTTTACGCGTCCGAAATTATGTACGTCGAAGTTGCAGAGCCAAGGCATTGTTCGACGCGGATCTGTTGGATCTGAAAGCATGTAAAGGAGTATTTTAAACCGCTTCATAGAAAGAGTCCTACTGCGGTCAACGGTATTTTAACGACTCTTACAAGCTCGCGCGAGCTTGTGCACTTTTCTTTTCATTTCGAGAAACCACACCCGTCTAACGTATGATCGGCTTCCGGATGCGTTCCGGTCGTCTGTTTTTGCTCGAACCGAAGAAGCTTAACGCATTATTGGTGCAGCAATGCAGTACAGTGCGATGCGATTGATTGGCAGTAAGTGAAACAAGCAAACATTTTGAAACTTTGCCTATCGTGATCTGAATCTCCGTACTGAAATTGCTAATCAATTATGTTGGGAAAGCATTTGAATTGGTCGCAGTATTGCAAATTCAATTTCTTTGGCCAATAGCATTTTAACGAACGAAACCATTCCTAGCTTAAGATGTTGTAATATAACACAAGGAATAATACAGAATAAATAGCTACATTTTATATTCTCATCATTCTCATCTCCATATTTTTGAAGTATTTACATTTGTTAAATTTTCTACAATTTTTTCATGAAAAAACTGCTCCACATACAGCCAAACCAATGACTTTTACAATCTCTTGAAACATCAAAGCATGCTAGAAAAAAAATAAAAAAAAATTGGTCCGCTGCATCGGTGCGTTGGTCGAGTTTAGTATTTCAGCAATATGACGAGATTTAATGTAAGCGGATTTTGTAAGTTTAAAATAAACTGAAAAAAAAACGTAACTTTGAGGCTTTAACTACGTTGTAAAATATTATTTATGGTTAAAAACAACTTTCATAAACATAGCAATTTTATTTACAGCATCAAAAACAAAGAGCCTTTTTGAATCCTTTCTCCTGACTCCTGAAAATGTTTCACTCGGACAGATTGTATGATAATTAATATTTTAAAATTATCCTATCGATCGAGCATGTTGTTAATATTACTTCCAGCACTGTCTCATTCGCTTATTTAATTTCACATTCTCCTAATTTTCCGATCACCGGTATGGTATGGGATGCGGTTCGGTGATGTTGTGCAATGATCGTGCCTTCAGTGCATTATGCTGCAGGCTTTACAAAACGAAAACAATAATGTACCCTTCCCTCTCGCGCTCGCCCGCTCACTTCCTTCCAACGATTCCCGAGCAGCTACTGTACGCATTACGAAAAATGCAACCCTTCCGCTCGGTGCCGGCGTGCCGTAAATAGCATAAAAATAATCATTCAAATAAATATGCAACCGATCGGCAGGCCTCGTTGAAAGTGAGCTAATTGTCCAGAAAGATGATGCTCTCAACCCTCAGCCCTCAGCGAGGAAGGAAGCGGCGAAAGCGAAAATTGTAACCCACCCACCCGGTCGTAAACGTAGCGAAACACCCGAAAGCGAGCGTGAAGCGAACTACGGCAGACACGTGGAAAAAAAATCTTACCCCCTAATGAAACATTACCGTCTAAAGATCGCTTTTCCGCTTTTACTTTTTTTTCTCTCCCCTAATGTTTCTCGCCATTTTTTGTTTTACGTCGCGAGCGATGAAAGGGGAATTATCGCGTGAAAAAGCGAACCAGCGCATCGAAACCCAAGGTTGGTCCGGTTAAATTCTCGAGCGGCGAAATGTAAGTGCCCTGTTGAAAATTGGACCGTTTATGGGTGGATAATTAGAACACGCTTAACGATCTGCAGTTTTTATTCGCGGCGCTCGTTCATCTTGAGCGCGCTGAAAGTGAACTTGAGCCTCTTGAGTGGGCGTTTTTTTTTTTAATGACGTCAGCCGGATTGCAGTATAATTATGTTCTTCTCTATGTGTTAGAAAAGTTCTCAACTCTTAGGACATTTGGGATGGATAAATATCTTTTTATTAGAATTATTTATACAAACCATTAGAAATAATCTAGATATTTTCTTAACACTTCACCATATCTCATTGATATGAAAATGAAAGTTTACGGTCAACCTAGGTATCTAAATATCTCAAAACTACCAACACATGGCTCAGTACTAGCCTACATTGTAGGTGTTTGTGAAAACATAGCACATGAAATATAAATAAATTATTATAATTTACTACACTAAATTAAGTACCCTTGATTTTCACCCGATATTTTACCAATTTTCATGGTTTTGAAAAATTCGAATTCATGTCAGAAATACATTTCTCATCGTTTCCATTCCCAAACTGGGCCAATGACAAAGACCCCCACGTTGTGTATTACCTATAGGTTAATGATATATTTTCCAAAACAATTATCCGCTCTACCGTACGAACGGTCGTCCTGACCTTGAAACGATGTGCCATGTGCAACTGATATAGCACAAGCGTCGTTGCGGATCAATAAGCCTGCGATGAGATGTTGCATCGTTCCACCGCGCCAACGTTTACTGTACCGTGTCGTTTCGGTTTCATTTTCACATCGACGCTAAGGCTTGCTGCGGTTCAAAAATCGACTCTACCAATGCAAAGCAGCTGAGCTGTCACGAAGGGCTTTTACTCAATGAACGGCGACTGCAGCTCCATTCATAAAACTGCAATCAAACAACCTGTTAGCTTACCGGCCCGCTCAAGCCCAATCTGAAGTGGAAGAAGAACTTCCTGTAGGTTCTCATGTGCTCGTGTGTTTCTCCACCTCTCCAGTGGCGTTCGCTGTCAAACTGTTATCGGTGAAAAACAGAGAGCGTGGCGGCGTGTGCGCCGGCGCCGGAAAAATTGAAACCGCAAACAATCGCCGAAAACATGCAACTCTCGCGGTGCGCTTGTTTCAGTCGAAGATGGTCCAGCGTGAGGAAAACTCCCTTCGGTCGGCGGCATCCAGCGACCGGAGCCACTGAGAGCGGGGAAAGGTGAAACGCGCGGAGCGACAGTCTGCTCGGAGGACGAACAAGTTTGACCTTGTTTGGATGGGCTTTCCCATTGCGAAAACGGTGCGCTTTTCCGATTTTTTTACAGATATTCGTACAAATTCGAATCCATTTTGAAGTGATACAATCAAAGCAAATCCAAAACAGTGAATGTGATAATTGATATTGTCATCGTTTGTTAGGAAAGTATCAAAATCAGTTCCACGAAGAAATCGAATTCCTGTTCTATATATAGTCGAAGTGTATCTACTGAAAATGAGCTAATTTAATTACCACTTCCACCTCGTAATGGAATGGACAAACTCTCGGACCTTCTTCAAAGTGTTGTGTTTTTGAACGGATGTGTTTAAAAAAGTATTAATTTGTACAATCAGAAGCGCGAGATGACCATCAGCTAATTAGTGCCAGTGCTCATGAAACTCACCCGAAAAACGCAACCAGAAGCATACACTACCAGGCAGGATAATCAAACGCCAAAGCTCCACCAAAATGTCGATGATAAAATGCTGTTTCGAGCCGCTGGAAATGCCCGAGTTTCTGGATTCGTTCGTGAAGAAGTGCACCGAAGGATGTAAGTTGGTCGCATATTACATAACCGTAGAGCATGATGTTTACTCCACGGGCGTTTAGCGCTTTGGTTTCGGAGGAGGTGGAAGTAGTCGCGTGACCACACTGGGAAAACGGTTGATTACTTCCGGAACCGAATGTAAGCGAACCACCTTGAGTTAGGGAAACGTTTGTTGACTCACGAGTATCGATCGAAACCAATTAAATCAGAAGTTTTTGTTTTTCGCCAAATGTCTCCTGAGGATATGTTTGTAACTTTTCCTTAGGAAGCCTTCATAAAACGTTAGTTAGAAAATGAACAATGCTTTTTGTGAGGGTTATTCAATGTGTTTTTAGATTATTTTTCAAAAGTAACAATTTAAATCGATTTTGTCATTAAAAAGGTTAAAAAATCTTTATATTCTATGGATTTTAGACAAAAGACCTATAATTGTTATTTTAAAGAAATTTTGAAAACATTCCGTTGGAATTGTTACCAAAACGTTTAAACATAAATTTACGACAAGTTTGAAACGGCTTACTGCTGTTAACCATCGTTTAATTAAATGTTTAGCCTTCAAACCATATTTTAAGATACTCTTTCCAATACTCGTAATCCAATTTACAACGCCAAGTTGACATTTAGGCGCATTTGATTATTTATTTATAAACACTTGCGTAAACTCCAGCTTTCAACTAAATTACAAGCGGGTTATGTTGGCTGCGTTGAAATCAATCATCGTTATACAATAGTGCATATAATTAACTGGTTTAGACAGCATTTCGATACCAGTGCTGTTATAAAACAACTCATAACGCTTCCACTACGCCATTATGTTGACAATTTTTTACTCAAATTAGTTCAGAATGTATCAAGCTTCAAAACTAATGGTAGATGACTAATAGTACGTAGCATAGTTTACAATTCATATTTCAACCCGCTTGTTGGGCTTATTTCAAATGTGCTCGAGGAATAATTATTCAAATAATAACTGCTTGAACACCTTGGAGGTTTGACATCTCTGCAAACGAGCTCCTTCCCAACACAATCTAATTTAAAATTTAAAGAAAATTTGCTTGTAATTAAAGTATGAATTTCTTTTAGTATTTAAAAAAAAATATTGGAATAACTGTATTACTATTCAACCCATGCATTATCAATGAAAATCAAACAAAAAAACCCTGAAATCGTTGTTCGAGCACCAATATCTCCGTACACAGCTGACCAAAACAATCCATATGACGTCATCTGTCAAACTCGCATTTTTGCTACCCGTTGCAGTAAGGCCGTTTCTACTAAAGGCTGGTGATTAGTCTGATAAAAATGGTTCAATTAGTTCCCCCGCTATTGTAATGTTCGTGGATAACGGTTTCCTTAGCTAGTTTGACGACCGTCACTTCCCCGTGCTTGTGTTTCTTGCGTTCCTTTGTATTACCTCGACCAAAGTATTGCAACTCGCTCCTATCGAAATGCTAGGTAAACTTTTCACTTCTTCTGGGATGGTATTTAGCGATTAAAACGATCAAAGTGTGAATATTTATGGTACTACTGTTTTCAGGTTGCTGTGGTTGCTGTTCGGCCTTGCGGCCCCGCTACAAGCGGCTTGTGGATAACATCTTTCCGGCCAACCCAGAGGATGGGCTAGTGAAATCGAACATGGAAAAGCTCACGTTCTACTCGCTGCGTTCGCCCGAAAAGCTGGATCGCATCGGAGAATATTTGTACCAGCGTGCGTCCAAAGACATCTACCGGAAGCGCTACAAGTTCGTCGAGATCGCGATGGAGGCGATGGATCTGCTACTGATGGCTTGTCACGCCCAGATACTGAACCTGTTCGTTGAGTCGTTCCTGCGCATGGTGCAAAAACTGCTCGAGGACACGAACCCGACGCTTCAGATAATGGCCACTAACTCGTTCGTCCGGTTCGCTAACATCGAGGAGGACACACCGTCCTACCATCGGCGGTATGACTTTTTCATTTCGAAATTTTCTTCCATGTGCTACGGCAATAACGACGATGTCGAGCTGCGCGACAGCATCCGGATGGCGGGTATAAAGGGCCTGCAGGGTGTGATCCGAAAAACCGTGTCGGACGATCTGGTGGCGAACATCTGGGAGAAGCAGCACATGGAAAAGATCGTGCCGTCGCTGTTGTTCAACATGCAATCGGCACCGTCGAAGTCAAGCGACACGGAAGCGACTCCTTCGACGCCCCCACTGCTGGCAGAAGCTGTGCTGCGTGAGCTCGTCAGTAGGGCATCTTTTGGACATATCAAATCAGTACTGAAGCCACTGCTGACGCACCTGGACCACCATAAGCTGTGGGTGCCGAATAAATTCGCCATCGATACGTTCCGCATCGTGATGATTTCGATCCAGCCGCAATACTCGTACACTGTCGTCGAAACGCTCATGTCACATCTGGATCAGAATCTAACGTCTTCGCCGAAAACACGCACCTCGCTGGCCGTGGTGCTATCGAAGATCATCGCCATCGCTGCCGGTGAAAGTGTAGGACCATCCGCGCTCGATATCATCAACAATCTGCTGATGCACCTGAAGACGAGTGTGAGCACGCAGCACGATGAATCGACACCGGAGGAAACACAGTACCAGGAAGCGCTGATAAACGCGCTGGGCGAGTTTGCAAACCATCATCCCGACTACCAGAAGATCGAAATCATGCTCTTCATCATGAACACCGTGCCGGATCCGTCGAACAAGAGCAAGGGCGACCAGTTGCTGCAGAACATACTGCTGAAGAGTTTGCTCAAGGTCGGCACCCAGTACCGGACGGTTTCGTTCGAGAAGGCGTTTCCGGTGTCGTTCCTGCAGCCGCTGCTCAAGATGGGTCGCGCTGCCTCCATCCCGATACGCATCATCGTGATGCAGATCTTCCAGCAGCTACTCGATCGACACCAGAACCAGCATCTGCTGAACGTGATCAGCGTAACCCACTATCCGACGCTGACGGTCGAGAATCCGTCGCGCTCGGACATCCTTTTCACGCACAAGTACGGCTCGAACATACTGCAAGCAATCATCGAGAGCATGTCGCAGGAGAATCACCTGGAGGTGCTCAAGTCGTCGTACAACACGATCGCGCTCGTGATCGTCGAGATGGCGTCCGGTGAAACGGTGCAGGAGTTTTTGCTCTTCATACTGGGGTGAGTTAATAGTTTTTATTTATTTATCTTATTCATTGTTAATACATCGGGTTTAACAATATTCATTCATGCTATGCAAGCAGATGTTGGCTGCAATGTCTTGGAAAACAATCCATACCTTTAGACTGTGTTCTTCACGATACTGGGATATTTGTTTGTTTTACTACAAACATGTTATTCAAATTAAATATTCACATTTATATTTCTGGTATTAATTGTGTTTTTGCGAAATTAGAATGAAGATGACTTTATGATGAATGATAGTTTTTTAAACAGTTATTAATTAATGCATACCTATGAGTCCAAAACTTCAACTGTAGTTTTCATAGCTGAAGGTGTCATTTATAATTACATGTTTTACGCCTTTTATACCTTCATATATTTTATTTTTTGTGCAAATTTTACGTAACTTATGTGTGTTTTGTTTGGCATCAGCAAGCCGTTTGATTGTTTGTAAGGATTGATGTTTGATGTCATGTTTTTTATATTGTTAATTGAAATATAACATGAATTTGTACCATAGCTGTAGCAACGGTGGAATCCATAATGATGAAAATGCCAACTTTGTTCATTTTTCTTATTGATTCAATTATTACGAAACGATTATAGCACCACATAAGGCATTGATTCTCGTAAACGTATATCGCTACTCTTAAAATATCGCTACAAAAATCAATAAACACCTCCACTGAGCAAACCCGGTGTTTGTATGTACATATGTCCGGTGTCCAAGATTTCCGGTTGCTCTTCATCCAATAGATTGTGCCGTCGTGGTCGCGTAATTTAATTAGCTACCCCGTTTTTTTCTTCCATTTTCTAACGAACTCTGTCCCTCGTTTCGGTGTCATCTCATCGTCTACAGCGTACAGCAGGTGGCCGTAACCGAGGTAGAACTCTCGCCGAAGCATCGTTGCAATCTCCACAGCATTGCCATTTCGTTGCTGATCCTGCTCGGACGCTGCACCACAATCGGCACGCTCGTCGAGTACGTCGAGAAGCTTATTCTAGCGCGTAAGGAAGAGGCACCGTACCTGCTGCCACCGCTGATGGACAACGACAAGAGCGCACCGAGCACGCTGAACACGAATCTGCCGCATCTGCTGATCGACAAGCTCGCGGTGGCCGAATGTTTGCAGCAAGCCGGCCTGGAAAGTAATCGGGTGCAGACGGGCTCACCGTACGCACTCAACCAGACGGATATTTCCGCACACCGGCATTCCTGGGTCGATACGCACAGTAAGTCTAAGGGCCTACTCAGGGGGAAGGCGTCCTCTTTTGTCGCATCATTAGGAACAATACATTCGTGTGAATTCTTTCTCAAACAGGCGCCGTACGGAACAGTGTGGTCGATTCGAGCTACAACGACATCGAGAGCGTCAGCAGCTCACCAGGCGTCCAGAAGCGTTCGCTCGCGTCCGAGTACAACTTCGAGTCGATGAAGCGCGTTCTGGCGGAACCGACGGAAGCGTCCAAGCGAGAGGCACGTGAAAAGCAGATGCAAATCGGGCGCACGTTCCGCGAGACAGCCTTCGAGGATCTGGTGCGCCGGACCGAGCCGAAGCACGACGTCATACAGAACAAATTGAACGAAATCTTCAACGCCTTGTCGGCGGAGCGGCAGATTTCGAGCACGTGTGGCGTTCAGGCCGGTTCGCTGTTGAACGGGACGACCACCGCCATGATCGAGGCTGGCAAACACGGTGGCACCGGTCAGCGGCCAATCTACGAGAACAACTTCCCGGAACTGTTCTTCTACTAGTAGAGCGTCCATTAGAGTTGGTGCGGATTCCACAATCTGTTTAGTAATTACGCGTAGGGTTTTCAGGTGTTAAATTATGGTGAAATCGGATTCGTATTTATTTTGACGTTGGCATTATTACGTTGGTGACTACTGAAAATATGTATTTTGAAATTCAATAAACGGCTTGGATTCAATAAAATCGTATCTGTCGAATCATTATGCTTATTCTACGGCACGAGATATCAGTCCTGATGAGCAAGGAATGACAGGATAGTGTAGCACAGAAGAAGTTCTAACCGGTTTTCTAACCGGGGATTGTAAGAATAATTCTTCATTTATCCTAAGTACATGTGTACTTGTAAGATGAAACTGGTTTATCAAGTAAGTTTGCTATTCACGCATATCATTAGAGCCTTAGTAATCCAGACTACTATGTCCAATCATGGTTGCTATGTTTTCTAAGGCACATGGTTGGAATACCAATTGAAAATTATAATTACTTGAGTTATTACTTGAGCTTTAATTGAGTAATCAACGATGTACAACACTTCGTGCCCGTTAGATAAATAATGAAACCAAAACACCATAACTTACCAAAATATAGTTGTTGTTAAGAATAGTTGATTGATTCATTAATTTCTGATTGCGTCTGAGCTGTTGCAGAAGTCCCTCGTTATGTGAGATTATCGATGGCTTGTGCAAAAGAAGACAAATAAAATAAGCCCATTTGGAACCCATAACGAGCAAGATTTGAACCACAGACCACAGACCGAGCAAGATTGCATGCTGATACGTTCTCACCGATGGGATGATACGGCCGATACTAAAACAC
This sequence comes from Anopheles farauti No. 4, assembly GCA_000956215.1. NCBI lineage: Eukaryota > Metazoa > Arthropoda > Insecta > Diptera > Culicidae > Anopheles > Anopheles farauti No. 4. The sequence continues at coordinate 2,215 of JXWZ01004520.1, read as the reverse complement.
TGAAACAAAACACCCAGCATTATGGTTTTCTGATTTGGTATAGAGACAATTTTTATTTGAGTAAGGTAAATTTCACATTGTTCCGACCGTGTCCAATTAAACAGGGATGTTAGCTTACTTTCCGTGTTCTGAAGTCCAATGATTGTACTCACGGGCAGTATCCATAGCTACGATACGGGTGACTACTAGATTTTCTTTCGAAAAAGGGAGATGAAGAGCTTTAAATTTGACACTACCTGCGATTAATCGTGCCCTGAAGATGAAAAAGACCTGATCGTTTGCAATTCTACAGTAGCTACCCTAAGTGCCAACGTTCCGTTCTGAAGAGCATGGGACCATCATCGTTCACAGTCAGATCGGTTAAATGCGTTGAATGTTTGGACTTAGAGCGTGTATCGAAAAAAACATCGTACAAATGTGTGCTTCCACGGTTCGGTTCTCCCTTTCCGGCTAGATCCGGCTGCTTTTGCGGGTGTTTTTGATTTGCTTCTCACTTCGATTATTAAGATAACTCTCGCGCTAGTTGTACCCTCACTTTACCTACTGCTGCAACCACAATTTACTTTCCTATTCCAGTGTAACATTTAAATGCAATCAAGGGTAACATATGGAATGAAAGCGGGGACAGGCAGCTTCAAAGGTTACCCGCTCCACCGCGCTTCGTTCCACTGTTTGAAAGAATGTGCAAAAATTTCAAAAAAAAAATATTTAGGAAGATCATAAAGACGTTGATAAAGATAGAGTTTGCTAAATTGGCCCTTTGTAGAAAGGACTTTTTGAGGTCGTTGTTATCTTACTGCTGAATTTTGTGATGAATACAAATTATCTGCCGCTGACTATTACGAACGATGACGTGTGGATGAAAGAAGGAAGGGCTCGTCATGTTCTTACTCGTGGCCCTCCCGGTCCGGATGTGAGTCCCGGATGTCGGTCAATGCATCTGGTTTCTGGTAAATATGTTAGAATAGGTGTATGTGTATGTTTGTGTGCGCTTCCGGCAGTTTATTCTACTCGCAGCAGCTCGACATCGAAAGTCAACCGAGCGTTCGGTGGGATGACGCCCGGATGCCCACGGCTACCGTAGGCGTAGTCCGGCGAGCACACCAGCTTGGCACGCTGGCCGACCGACATCTGGGCGACACCCTCATCCCAGCCACGAATAACCTCGCCCTTGCCGACCGAGAACTTGAACGGCTTGCCGCGGGTACGCGACGAATCGAACACAGTACCATCATCGAGCGTTCCGGTGTAGTGAACGACCGCAGTTTGACCCGGCTTCGGGAAAGTGGTTTCTAGTCAAAAAAAAAAACGATCGCACACAAAAAGCATCAATACATCGTTCTTCGACATTCTTGGCTACTGGATATCACGTGAGAAAGATACTTACGGTCGCCGTTGGCAATCGGGATGACCTGTACACCCATTATTACACGCTTAACTGCACGGAGGGTTCCTTAGCGACAAGCGATTAAATTAGCCGGCAAAAATTGCACTACTTCCTTGGTAAGCAACTGCTACGAAGCGAAATCGACCACTTGCAAACGTTTCAACCTGGAAAAAAGAACAGCGGCACGTTCTTTCGATTAGCAACGGGTCGAGAAATAAACCTTAATTTTCTAAAAGAATTTTACAGCGAAAAAACTCACGCCAGAAAAGAAAATGTCTCCCGTCGTTAAAATGATTCGTTAAACATGGTTGCAGGTTGTGACGTTTTCGTTAAACGTTGGTTTGATTTTCGTTGAAATGACAGTAGCAATGACACTGTTTTTGACGTCATACTTAACGAAAGAAGCATTCAAATAAATCGTTTTCTCACGATCAAATCGCTATGATGCTGATGCTACGGAGTATTTATAGAAAAATTCGTACAATCTCGTCTACGTTTAATGTTCGCATGTAATATTTTCGATTTATCACTCAATTCGTACAGATGCATATGATTTAAATTTAGTGACTCTATGCTAAAACAAATATTTTCTGAAGAAAATTCGCACGATAGCTTTGCCATCTGTTGTAACCCGACGAACGTAGCTTGCGAATATGAAAAGCTGTCAGTGGCTTCATTCTTTTTATCAACTATCTTATTTAAGATAGTATATAGGGGTTATGTATTGTTCATTCTTAACATAAAATAGCAATACATAAGCCGTCGTTTAAACACTAGCGGATAGTTTTGGCCAATATTGCTCTATGCTTCATATTATAGATAGTTCTA
>JXWZ01004518.1:0-13775 GCA_000956215.1 Anopheles farauti No. 4 | reverse complement strand
ACTTTTATTGTACATCGCAACAGGGACAACAAAGCAGGATACAATCCTATTGGCAACATGTTTTCCTTCCTCATACGCTGGTGCCGGTTCCATCGACGGGTTTAGGATAGTCTATGGCAACACGAAGTCCGTTGAAATAAAATGTTCCAAAAACTGCCACGCTTTTATTCGTTTCGGTCTTTCTCGCGGGCTCACGTCTCGTAGGATGGGAATAAAAAAAGATAAAAGCTTGAAACATGGTTGCCGTAATAGAAGATTTGGCTATGGTGAAAAAAAAAACTACAATGGGCAAAAAACTACATTTGGTGCACATTTGATTCATCTGTTGAAGTTTCAAAGCATCCAGGTTTTGGGTGACCTGTTGCCCATAATATGAGCGAGCCTCATGTGACCAATGTCTTAGATCTCAAAGTTTGGGACATGCTTAATACACTTTTTTTGTTGTTGCAAAATTTTTATTTGGTCCTGTTGTGTCACAGTAAGGATAAAAGGACAATGTGGTTAGAAATAAGTGGTTGTCACCTTAGTGCAGGTGAATAGTGTTTGAATTTCTATAACAACAACAAGTTCCATTCTCTAACGCCAGTAAGGATTTATCACTCCTTGGAAAACTTTTCCCCAAGAATCACACATAACACTGTTTTTCGATTTGCGGTTTTGTTCCGTTGGTGTTGTTATGTGGTAGTTTAGCATACACACTCTACACAACTTGAATTTTCTTGCTTGTGCATGCGTTAAAAGAACAGAAGTTGTTATTTTTGTTAGCTGCTGTTCGGATCGACGTTTACCTCTCGAAACGAACTATTTCTGCGCTGTCCGTGGAGTAGTTTTTTTTTGTAAGAAAAACTTTACTCTTGCTTTTAAAATTTATCACTGCCGATGGATTTTATAATTTTATGTTTAAAAATTGTTATATGGCAATTTTTGTTTGAAAGCAGCCGTATTGGAGCATGTTGATCTCAAACCTGTTTTTCATAGTGTTTATAAGTCAAGCGAAGATTTTTTTTAAATTTTCAGTTTATACAACCTTTTGTGAAGGTCTTTTGTAAAGGTTTGTAAGTTGTAAAGGTCTTTTGAAACTGCAAAAAATGAATTAAGGTGATAAATTAATGACAAAAACTGGTGGAATCACTTCTAGTGAAACCATTTGTTATTTTAGCTCTGTTATTTTTCTCATATTTTTATATAATTTTTTTCTGAGCCTTTAAACATTTCCAATTGGAGAATCCTCGCGTATGCTAACCGTGCGTATTTTATATTCTCGGCTGAATAACAGACATTAAACATGATTATGTACTACTTTGACACGCTCACATTATGTATGCACATGAAGTACACAATCGAATTGCATGCGTTGAAAACTCGATCTACTCTGACGAAGCATAAAAAAAAATAAATTAGTTTCAGCCATAACCATAGTTTGAACAGTGCCATATAAACACTGCCCTGCTCCTTAATGATAGGCGAAACATGCTTATAATGCGAAAAACCTTCCGTAACCTTATTCGCACTCCCCGATGAGCCAACCCATTACAAATGTAACGATTGTGGCAACAAATTGTAGCCCAGTTGCTTTCGCTTCCGGTTGCAATATTTTCTGCTCGCATCAAGTTAAACTGACGCCTGTCAGTCAGTGATCAATTTCAGCCACCAAGGCAATCGTTTTGTCAAACAGCGCTGGTGGCATTTCCCTCTTCCCGAGGTACGTATGAAACGAACGGGTTTCTTTTTTCGATTACCGTAGTCGTTCTCGATCGACCGCTTTTGGGCTGTTGGATGAAACAAAGTGTGTTGGAATTGATGTGCGCTTGGTGAGTTTGGTTTTACATTTCGGTTCACTTCCAAAGGAAGATTTAATGCTGATCCGGTCGGTTGGTAAACGATTACTTTTCGTTTCGAACTGGTGTTCAGACAGCCGTGCGTTTGTCGTCCGGTGCCGGTGTGGAAAATTTATATTACAGATTCAATTTGTCGTTTAACCTATATCATTCGTATCTGTTTCGTCTTAGCGTCCCTTGAGTTGTTTACCGCTGTGAACATGCACTCAAAAGTCCTGTTTACAGAACGACGTACAAATTCACGCCCATTTTTCACGCTCCATTTCCCTAGCGTTGCGTTTCGAGCGGGGTGTTGGTTAAAAAAGTTCATCCGGGAAGATGGTAAACTTTCACTATCCGTTTTGCTTCACCAGTTCGGCGCTGACTTTAGCCAATCCCCAAACAAGCAGAAAAAGGGTCTGGCTATTCCCGGGCGCATAGTAAAAGAAATTTGCAACCATACGGCAGGGGAAACTATTACATTATCCTCATGCCCGTATGGTTCATGCTCGATATTCGATGAGGTTTGTAAGTGGTTTACCTAATCGGAAGTTTCTAGACGGGGGTGCCGTTTTTGGCATTAGTGTTGCTTCCCTGCTATGCTCCACCGTTTTGTCACCGTAAATAGACTAGCATACCAATATTTACCAGAAGGCAAGCATATTTTGAACATGAACTGTGCATGACCCAAACACACAAAGACTTGTTTTTTTTAAGCTACAGATTTTGGTTTGTGGAACAACTCGAAACGATTCTATGGTTACTGGGATTTGGCGAGGGTAAGCTGTTTATTTAATTTAAATTCTTCAATGTTATGACACAGTTCTAGTAGAGACGATTGCTTTGCATTTTAAGCGGAATGTTTTCATTTCCGTAGTACATAGTGATACTGAATACTGTCTTATCGCACTTGCAGGATTTGGGGGTAAGGAAATTAATCAAAAATAATTGGACTTCATTTGTATCTGTCCAAAACTTGCCCACTAAATAACCTTAGCGAGATCCGTCCGTAATCTTACCGAAAACACGGATGTGCCATTTAAAACGCAGAAAAAAGTCATTACCGTGTGTTTGGCCGTTGTTCCACGCGATGATAAAGCACATTTGTACATCTGTTCTGGGTGGATGGAATTTACATGGTTTTGGTTGTTATGGATTTTGCAAGGAAATGAGGTGGAGGTTACTTATACTGTAACTAACCAATTTTATTTTACTTTTTGTATGAATAAATGAAACTGTTTTACATTTTGTTTACATACTAACAGACGACATTAGTGTTAAACATTTTGGCTTTTTCAATTTATTTAAGTACCTAAATAATAAACAAAATATATTAAATAGCTCTGATTAGGGCTCTATTTTTATGGAATAGGAAACAGCAATAATAAAAATGAATTATAGATCCAAAGCCATCTGCAATTGTGGTAAATAATCTAGTATGCCGGTAACACGTTATGCATGATTGCTTAAAACCTAAGCTTAAAACCTACGCCAAAGAAGAAGAAGATTAAAAATGTATATGCGAAATTGGCATAACACTGAGGGATGAATTCAATAACTCGGAAATCGTGAAGAAATTTCTGGCCGGATTCAACATTATCTGGCAAATAGTTGAAATCGACATAAAATTGTGTGCCGCATCGAGAAATATCTGGAATCGAGTTAAACCACATGAAAAAAAAAGAAAAGTATCTCCAGAATCTGCATCAAATAATGTTTCCTATTTTTTTTATTTTCCGTTTTTTTTGTTATTTTTTTATTCGTTGACATTCTAAAAGCAACACGAATTCCGTTCTTGTTTTACATTTCGATACCAAAAGGTATTTTTTACTTTGCTAAAAAAAAACATCACATTGTACCTTATTTAACTTATTTTTTATTGATAATTCATATAAAAATGTATCTATCTCAGTGAACATAACTAATTCAAGCGATCTTGAATGTAACGGATCTCTTACAAAGGAAGAATGTTATCATTTACAAAGCGTTCGATTTTTCTTCACGCGTCGTGTCTATAATTTTACTGACTTAGGGACGGAACGAAACGTGATGGTTGATGTTACGTTGGTAACGCCAACGTTCCTGAATCTACTAGGTCTTTAAATTATGCCTACTAAGTTTCAGAGCCGTTTAGTTCGATAGTAATCCGAACGGCGGCGGAATTGATGCCCGGTAGCAGGTCGTTGGTTAAAACAAATGCGTGGATTCACTTTCAGCTCGAGGTCCGGCTTTCATTCTTCCACGACCTTGGCTGATGTTTCTTCGTTCGGTGTATTAATCATGACGGTGTCTAATTGAAAAACTTTTATAGTTTTCTCCTTGCTCTGTCCGGTAGGCGTTACCAGAGCATTAAGGCGGTATGGTTTAAGACAAGACAAGCTTTTGTGCAGGAACCGCCGGTGCGTTCGGAGTTATTTTATGCTGGCAGCTAACAAGAAAAGAAAAAGCTATACATAGCCTTATGTTAAAAAAAAATGGAAAGCGTCTCGACTTTCATTTTGGCAGTATTGAACTTTTGCAACTTCCGGTAAATATTTTGCTTCGCTCTGAAAAATATTTTGTTCAAAGATTCAACTATTTAACTGAATTATCATTTGATCATTCAAGTGTCATAAGCATAAGCTTATATGTTATTGTTGTATTGCTACAAATATATTGCATATAATATATAATATATAATATAATAAAATATCCTGTTTTACGTAATGTATTCGGTAATTGATTTTTTAAGCCTTATCATTAATAAAAACCGAATAGGATCTTGAACATTTATTAAAACTTAATTATTATTAATATTTAAATTCTTAATATTTAAAAATGACAGAACAGTAGCAGTAACAATGTATGTCTACAAAATTGGATATGTTATCATTTTCAGTTATACCTAGCTTTATTGCATTACTCTCACCTGTACATCTTTCTTTGTAAATCACTACGAAATCCTAAACATTGAATGTCTTTAGCGTTGTTCAACTATGCCATTGCTCTTTAAGCTACAAAAACTCATCAGTGCTTCAAACAGAAGCGAACGAAGAGTTTCGTCGGTTAACATGAGGATTTTCATTAACCAAATGCAATCGCACGATTCAGAACCCGCCGGCGCGATGTGATACATTTACTTAAATATTCGATTAATGGGGTGAAGGTTTTTATTGACGTTCGACTTTCCGGGAGCGGAATTTAACGATGCCTTTTCCATGGGGAATCAATGTCAATTTCAATACTGTTGGCAGCAGTTAGTTGAAAAAAATACTTAGGAAATCAAGAGCGACCGACATCTCAATGGCTTGATTTCTAGATCCAGCCTTGACAAACCCTATCACGAAGGGTACGTTCGATGGTTGTGCCTAACTTCTTAGCAGTCCGCTAAATTGTATTTCAAGCTTTCCCGACTATACCCTTTCAAAGGGTAGCCGAGACGGTGGCATCGTATTTGTCATGACGAACGCAAGCTTACCGCCAGTTCCATAATTTATGCACCTAAAGGCTCGGTTGGAGTTCGCTTGCGGGGGGAAAACCCGACGAACGGTTTCCGGTACGTGCGTGTTTATATGCAATTTCCAACAGGACAGTAGAGGCAATGAAATATGTCCACCCAGTTGTTGTTTCTTTTTGCCGATCGCTGAGTTATCCTTTGTGTTGGTCGAAAAAGCCCCGTTCGGGTAAATTGACTTAATTAATGGCGCACAGAAGTAGCCGCGAGGACAAACTATAAAGAATAGAGAAATGTAGAAAAGCGCACATTTCGTTTTCATTTGTTTGAATACACATATTTAATTCCATTGAAATGGGCATGAAAGTTGCCTCTGATCTACTCACGGCGCCTGTTTTCAGCATGCAATGAGAAGTAAATCCTGGTGGAAAAAGAGGTAGCCAAAAATCTGTTGCTTCACCAGTTTTATTTCATTACACCGAGTGCGAGACAACGATAAAAATCAGCTTAAAGGAAATGTGTTTGACACATCGACAAAGGAAGAGAGAAAGGCAGCTGGCGAACAGGATTAATAATTTAGCGGACATTCATTCCGATTCCGGCACATATTTCCCACTGATGGAGCTTTAGCTTCCGTTTTGCGATAGCGGCATCGATTGTTACGAATAATCCGTATTGGTGGGTTGGAACGGCACGGGTGCAATTTCGTCGATGTTCGACTTTTCTCGTATCACATCACACCCATTTTTGCTTCATTCATGTTAAGTCTCCAGCGCATGCAACGAAACATTAATAATACCTATGGTCTTCGGACGTTGATCCTGTGGAGCTTCAAAAGGGGAATGAACATCAACTGAAAAAAGATATGCGTGTAACGTGAGGTAATGAAAGACGTGAGAAGAAGCATATGATTTCAAATTTCCACAATTGTATAAGCTTAACAACAAGTGTCATTTGGGTTTGTGCGTAACGAATGACACATGTGAAAACAGTGTAAACGACGTTGATAAACTGAAATACTTTCGGAATTTGCAGCACTGGAAGAGGAAAGAACAACGGAGCATTTACGATACGATGATAATTATGCTGAAATAAATGACATTTTTTAATAATTAAACAGCAATTAAGTTGGTCTAGGGGTATAGGGTCTGCTGGGACATAGCTACGATAGTACAAATCAAGTCTCACAAACCGTAACACGACAGGCATGTAGGTCCTTACACTCAAATAGGTATAGTAGTCATTGAAGAAAGAGGTAAAGAACATTAACGCGATTATTAAGTCTGTGGTCTTTTCATCAGATGATGAGTTTTGAAATATTTCTCCTCGATTTTGAAACATTTCTTTTGTTTGAAAAACTAAATGGTTCTTAAATGCCAAAAGTTTTCGATTTTAGAAAGAATTTCAATGTGATTTTCAATTAAATACGCACAATTAGATCGTTTTAAAGAACATTTATTATTTTATTATTGATTCTAATTATAGCAACAGTTGTTGGTTGTGTTATTATACAAAAATTGTACAAATTGTACTTGTACCAATTTTCTTGTGATGGTGAATATTTAATATAAACACATTTATAAAAATAAAACTAAAATTTGTCTGTTTAATTTTCCACTGTTACGTACTCGGTGTCATTTCATGCATTTATAAGCATCGTCCCAGGATGTAGAACAAGACGTGCAAGATGTGTAAGCGTAGTTTTTAAAACGAAATTCGAAACTACTCTCATCCCGGCACAATTTACGGCAAAAGTTCCAACCTCCTCCGGTGCGTCGCATAAAAACGGTGGAAAGTAATGGTAAGATCTGTATCATCATTTTTTCCACTTAAAGTTTGTACACCATCACTTCCCACGGCGATCGTCGTTACTATTCCCGAGGGCAGCAGCGAACAACACGAAACTTTTTTCTCCGGGGTAAAAGAATAAAAATAAAAATAAAAAAAATGCATTTCTAAAAAGCGCCTGTATCCCATGCAGCAATCAAAACTGCTGCCGACCGGCTATTGTTCGCCGGTGCTAAAAACAAACATGCCAGCGGGGTAAGAGTTGCAGGAAGTACCATTTTTGCTTTGGCACTGCATCGGCCCGCTTTAAAGATTGTTGTAAAAAGTTCGAATTGAATCACGCGCCCGAATGCGCTGCTGATGCTGCTTGCATCTCGCGTTTCTTTTGCCGCTCAAAATTTTTGCCTCGTTTACTCCGTCCGATGCACGTTGACGACGGTTGTTGTTTTATTTAAACTCGCTTCCAGTTGACACAAGACGGCCACGCCATTGTTTGTTATGCTACATGGAAGAGGTAGGTCGGCTTTTTTGTTGTTGTTGCTTACTCGTCCCTGAGAGGTAAACGGTAGCTGCTACGTCCGGGAAAGCCTTTTACCGTCTCTCCCATTTTTCCTCCCCGGATCGGATAGCCTGCTGCTTCTGAGCGAAAGGAGTACAAACTTTCCAAGAAGGAAACCCGTATCATCGGATCCTTTTATACAGGTGTGTTCACGTGTGTTTGCATTTTAGCGTTCGGGGCGTCCATTGTTTGAGGAGATTGTTTTTGTTTTTTTGTCCTACATGGCCACCAAACTCGGTTTGCCTACCGTTAGGCAAAGGATTGATTCGATCAATTTTCCACCGTTGAAAGTGCAGTTTCGCCGCACCTGTAGGTTGTGCCCATCTCGGGTGCGAACTGTAGTCGAGCGCAGTGAACTACTACCAGCACAATGAACTTCGTGCTCCTGATTCCCCGCATTGTGGTGTGATTTGCTGGGGCAAGGAGTAAAGCTGACAAGATTACAAAAGCCTTACAAAGCAAAATCAATAACACCGCTCGCCGTTCTTATTAGTTGTTTAAGGTGTGACATGCAACAAATTAGGGGTTTAGCGGAAGAATAAGGGCAACAAAAGATACAGTCGCCACGCTTTAAAACAGGCCCGCGGGGTCTTAGAACAGAGAAAGGATGGATTCGCCGGCTGCTTTGTCATGGTTTTAAATGGGTTCTGATTTGTACGTCGGCGCCGCTAAACTGGATCGGATTGTGGTACGGTATAACAAAAGGATGACACTCCTGTCGGGTCTCATGACGGCTTAATAGATGGAGCTCGAGCTAGCAAGCATGGAAAAAGGTTGAGCTGCTAAAGTTAGTGCTATCTGGTAGTAAAATATTTACATGGCAGCATGGATCACGCTTCCCGTGACGAACAATCGTTTATGTGATGCCAAAGGTTATCGACTAGGTTACATTCATGTGGTGATAATGGTACGATGGGTAATTGAACTATCAATGTTTTGAAAAGAATTCCCCATCTTTGTTCGTTTATTTCAATGCATATACTACACTAACAAGATAGCATACAATCTTACACAGCATAACAGATCAATCAGTCTTGAAACAAACATTGTCTCCTTCTGTAGAAACACGTATTTTGTAGCAAACTTCCTCTGCGATTCACGGGACAAGCAGCGCCCTAAGTCCTAATGTAATGTGATATTTATTTAGTGCTATTTACCAGAACAAACTGAACCTCCGTTGTGGAAGGCAACCGATGCCGCGGGCCGTGTTTTCTTTAGACATCGGGGAGCGCCGGTTGGCCGCCACCGGTACCGGCTCCATTAGATTATTGGGTGAACGCGTTTTTTTTGTCTCACCGGTACCCTTTTCTTTGGCGTCGATTCAGTTCGGCACCGTGTCGTTTTCAGGTGCAAATGGCAACATTCAACGGGTCAGACGGGAAAGAAGCAAAGTAGGCTACGGCTCAGACGCCTTGGGGCGGGAAAATGTGATGCTTGATGGACGCCTAAATTAATTACGAATGAAGGATGAAGAATTCGTCTGTGTAGATTTGTTTGTAAGGCAAATTTTAAAGTCATTTTCGATGTTGTCATGTTGTCTGAAAATGAAGCAAAGGCAATACAGTGGTGGTAGTGTGAATCGACTATTCTAGGATGAAGAATAAGTCGGATTTTTTCATGCTATCAGAGGAAAGTGAAACTGTTATAATTGTGAAACTAGCATTATCTTTGAATTATTTCTGTAAATATTTTGCACGATAGGTTACATTTGTACAAATCGAAATTGGTTTAAAAATGATTGGTTGGTCATCACGGATTTGAATACCATTAGTTGTTTCGGGTACAATAACAAATGGAGATAGTTCTGATTAACGATACTAATTCGAACTATAATTTTGATTATTCGCCAAGAGAAAAACTTGTTGACTTATTGCTAGTTGTAGAAAAATCTGAGTTTGTAGAAATTTTTTTTTTGAAATGATGATAGGCATCACCATAAGAAGTAAAGTTCGTATGATTACGCTCGCGCTATGGATCAAGCTTAAGGCATCTGCATCATCTCTACAATCTAATGGCAGGGATCTGCAGGAATCCGGAAACCTCCACCAGTTAGCGCGTCATCAAGGATGTTTTATCCTATACATCTCTGTTATCACTGTTTCCACTTTTATTTCCAATGGTAGGATGGTAGAACGGCTTTCGGAACAAAGGCCGACACATTCGAAATGTTGCAAACCCCCCGAATATCCTTTGACCTATCTACAGCAACTGGGTTGTCTTCAAACCCAACTGGGAAACTTCCAGACCTGAAAGGTCTTCCTAACGTCGCCATCCTGCAGAACGAACAGTACTCTACATACTGACAAACGGCAAGCTTGCCAATGTAAAGCTTTTATGCAAGATTAACGTGACGTCTTCACCTGTTTGCTCGTTTTGTTCCCCAATTGGCACCCTGCAGCATGAATTTGCTTGCTGCAACAGTGTTGCCTGCTTGGGGTACTTTGCAGCAACAGATCAAAACAGAGCAGAGCAGTCAACGTTCTTCGATGTTTTTTTCTCTCGATCTAGTGACATTTGTCGGCGATCTAGTAGTGTGATATTTTTTATTTTTTTCATCTACATCATCTCCATCCTTGGCAACAACGATGATAAAATTGATACAGACGTCCTTAAGTGTTATCTGTAGTTCTAATGTTAGGTTAAGCATTGTAAAATATTGTCGTCAAAGTTACATTTTTGTTCAATAAATGTGTTTTATAAAACAAAAAAAAATACTACAGCGGCTGGTGCAACCAGACAAAATTTCACACCAGTTGAACATTTCGGTCTTGTAAACTCGGTTTCGCAGTCGGTGTCAAAGCGAAAACAATTTTGCCTGCGGCCCCGTTCGTGCGTCTTGCCTTCGCATTCCCTGTGCAGCGTCGAACGTTCGAACTCCTGCAGCGGAAAAGATAAGCCGCTCGTGCTTCCCTTGCTTCCGGTCCCCGTTCGTTCGGTGACATTTGAGGCCCCAGTTGGACGGTATTGGCAGACGGTTGTTGTAATCCAATTGACATTCGAAAGGACAGGACAGCGCCTTGCGCTCGGGCCCTTAGACGAGGGAGGAAATATTACTCTCACAGACCGGTGGGGGAAACGATGGACGAAGATGGAAGAGAGGTTCGGTTATACCTGCGGACAGCCTGGGTTGCGCGATTGTTGCAAAGAGGGTATAGTAAAAAACAATAAAGCAAACTGGAGCGGTAGGAACCGTGATAGGCGGTGTTGTTGGGGTGTGTCTTCGTGGAAAAATGGGCACATGCCGACACAAATGGTAAAAAATCAATGAATTTTTCGCTACAAGTTAGTGCGTGTGCTTTATTTTGTATATTTTTTATCACCATTTTTACTCGAAGCTGGCCGACAATAAATCAATTTAATAATTAAATAGTTTGTAATTTATAAATTTCCCTCTAGGTTCCAATCTAGTTTTTTTTAAATGATTTTAATAGGATAAGTAGTAAAAAAAGTCGTACATTGTAAACTTTTTAGTTATTTAAAATATACTTTTACATAACAACTCAGCGGTACAACATTTATACTCGTGTTACCGCACGCTTTCTTGCATAATTGCAAAATGCAGTTCATCGGCCACGGAACCGAAAGAAACTTTTCATGCGAATGGGACATATCCGGAAGAAAACACATTTGTTCGCTACACATGCGTCATACGTGCTTGTGGACCGTTTTTTTGCGGTATGCGAGCCATCGCTGGAAAAAAAATTACTCCTTCTTCTGTCTGTGATAGTGTATTGGTACGCATTCGTGAGCGGTAATGATCATATATCTACCGTCTGGTGACATTTTTGCTTGTTTTATCGAACAACATCGACGTCAGGACGGGCGCAAACAGTTCCCATTGCTTAGGCACGGCTTGACACTGTGTGGTATGTATATTTGATAAGAAAATGGTCTAGCACGCCGGACGTACTACACGAGTTTTTCATAATCCTATCCTGCCTTCAGCACTTCACTGAGCGCTAGTGGTTCATTTTGACAAATGCTGTTTGGATGACTCTCATTTGTAAAAAAGTGTTGTTGCACCTGAACGTTTCGGACGTAACTTTGGTGGTAAAGGGAACTATAAAAAATGTATGTATTTTTTTACTTAGCAGTCGTATTAAAATGAGTAATTGTTGAACTTATGAACTAAACGTGGTGTGCATTAGTATGCAATATCCTGCCAACAGGAGATATTTATCAATTCATAAACTGATTAGATGATGTATCTGGTTTATCTTTTGACACGATCGTACCAGTGCTCCTCTTTTACGCTTTGTGTGCAATGATCAGAGAAGTGAAACCCAACATCTGCGACCAGCTGGTTGAATCAATGGGTTCGATTCATTGCGTATGAAACCATAGCTTCTCTTCCGCTCTCAATTTTCTCTATCACTTTTTCTCTCGCTCTATATATTTACGAGGGTATATTTGAAATCTAACCATGGAGTATCAGCTGCGAGAAACGATGGTTTATTGGCGCGCGTTTGTTGTTTGGCATTGAATCAAAGCAACCGGCGTTGACCGAGAACGCATGGTTCGCCTAGTACGACTAGTAACGATAGCACTCACGAAAGACGATGAACTAGCACAGTGAGTCACAGCTATGAAGAAGCCGGTTAACTGTTATAGTTTACAATTTGCATTAAACCGTATGATTACAGTTGTTTCTGGCTAAGCCATATTTCATCTACAACCTCAAGCTCAAGGGATATTTAGATTTGGGCTGTATTATAAATTAAGTTATCTTCAATCTTGCATACATGGAAAGGTTGTGTGTGAGTTTAGATGAATTGCCCAGCAAAAATTGTCAGCAACATTGATGAGGGCAAATTTTTTCTTGTTAAAATTTTTGTAACTAAATTGGTGAGTGATCAGTTTAGTACTATGTTTCAGCTAAGGATGTGCAGGGACCAAAAAGAAGAGCACTGAAATGTAATTAATGGTGACATACACAAAGTTCACCACGACGTAAAATTATTGAGCAATTTTACTTGATTTTAATTTTTTTCTTTGTCGCACTGTATTTATTTTATTGAGTAACATCCAGTAAAACAAACAATAACTAGCACTTTTTATTCGATTTTGAGGAAGGTTAAGGGGCACTCAAATTTTGCATTTTATTGAAAAACATTCACGAGATCTCAGCACTCTAAACGCTCATCCGAATCGCACTCACAGCTGATTTTTGTCTTCTCGTTCAATATGAGAGAGTATGAGAGAAGCGTTGTCGAAATTCCTTACGCACACTGTACTGCGTTCGACAAAAATGTCAAAAAAGTATCTATAGTGTAATAAAAAACGTTGATTATAAAAGATACGACAACAACTAAGTGTAGTTAAACTATAATCGAAAACAATTCCATGCAACTAATTTGTTGAAATATTTCTTTCCAATACAACTTATTTGGTTTATTTGACTAAAATTAACAAGTACTAGGCGTCTCCACGAGGACAGCTAAAACAGACTCTTTAGAAGAATTATTTCAAGAGCCATGTTGCAATCATATTACTGACGACAAGCTAAAATTGTTCATCCTGAAAGGTCGATAAAACGTTTTTTTTCCAAAATAAAGCAAGTAAAACACTTTCCCATAGTGCCACGTCCGAAACGCTGAACTCCAACGCATGTGGCCCCTGCGACCGCATCATCGGCTTCAGTTTTGCACTGAACGCTCCCGATACTGGAGACCTATTTTTCGTGCTCCGGTCGCACTGTCAACGCGCAAACCAACGTGAGCAATCACTTCTGATAAACAGATCAAACCCGTTGCGTTGTGTACACAATCGGTACAGCCGTGCAGTAGTGATTCGGTGCTGGGAAGTTTGGAATGTGGGCGAATGGTGCACATGTGTGCGCACCCGCGTATGGATGGTTGTTAGTGTTTTTCGCGGCAATAAACCATTAACCTGTGATGTGGTGCGCTTGTACTGATGTATCGTTGAGGCTCCGAAGCGCTCGCACTCGCAGGAACGTGAAGCATTTCTGGGTGCAGCAAAAAAGACCGATCGATCGATTGGATATTTGTGATGTTCTGTTTTCAAGAGCGAAAAGTGGGTTTTAGTGTTGTAAGAAACAAACTAGCGTAAGCGTTGTAAGTAAACAAATGATTTGACAACTAGTATGAGGTCAACAACTATACGAACTTGAGATACTCTTTGACAGCTGTCGTAGGCGTGAAAAAAGATTTATGACTGT
>JXWZ01004513.1:0-22249 GCA_000956215.1 Anopheles farauti No. 4 | reverse complement strand
AGGGTACATCTACCGAATCCTCCCCAATTATCGCTAGCGAGCACCCGGCGGCAGCAGCGGCGGCGGCGGCGGCGATCGGTTTTATTTTCGTGGATTTCTGGAATCAGTTGAAAAGTTCCAACCAGTTCGGTAGCCGCGGGCAAAAATGCAATCAACTCTCGCCTGATGCAGTTTGGTCGGGAGAGGCGTTTCGAAAAATGATCACTCCGAGATCGGGTCCTAGAATCCACACTCCACACTCCACACTCCGCACTGCCCTACCAGTGGCAGTGATTTTCCAATTGCCTCCGGGGTAGAAACAGAAGCAGAAGCACTGAAAAAAGACAGCAAGCAAAGTACAAAAAAAAATCGAACGAGCTTTTGTTGATCATCTCTTGAGGTGAAACAAAGGAGAGAAAAAAAAACGCACTGCTTGGTGCTGCTGGCAAAGACGAACAAATTATGAGCCAAAGCAAATAGCTACCACTTCATCCAGCAATCTTTTCGTCCTAGCAAACGAACCACAGCCACATGGGCACAGGTTGATTTGCGTGTGTTGCCCACCCTTCCGAACACCGCTTCCCTTGGTGCCACAACATTCTTTATGAATTCCATCCACGGAACGCACCTCCGGGGGCTGTTCTGCACGATCCTTTGCTCTGTTTCTCCACCGGTTGGGGTTCGTCGCTTTAAAAATCCATTCAAGTCTCTTAAGCGAAGGAAAGCACGAAAGGGAAAGAGACCGTAAAACAAAGTGCAGCCCCCGGGGGGAGCGTTGGTTTGCTGGTGCCCAGCTCCCGGGATCTGTTCTTCCAACACCCTTCCGATACTGCAAGTGCATACGGTTCACCGGTCATACGTAGAGCCAACCTTCCATGCGTGTGTATGTGTGTATCTTCATGATGCTAATAATAGTATGAAGAACCGTTGGGGGAGAGCTCTTCGGCTTGTGAAACAGGGAGAAAACGTTTTTAAAGGCAACAACGGCAATCGACGACGGTGTCTTTAACCGGCTGTCGTCTTGGAAAGAACGTTCTGCTGCCTCCATTCGATTCTTGCTTTCTTTTCTTGCGCGTTCGTCTTCATGCATGCATGCATGCACTGCAAGCAAGCGGAGGGGAAAAATAACAACCGTCCACTGTTTTCACCATTGAGAAGCTCTTGCCCGTTCTGATTCCAATTGTGCACCTAGCACGGGGTAGGAGGAAAAGCGCACCAAACCGTGCGTGTGTGTGTTTGTGTACGTTGGCAACACTTTTCCGCGCAATTTATTCTACATTTAGATGCATGCGCCGTGAGAGTCTCTTAACCCTTGAGTGAACTGAAACAGGATGATTTCGAATCACAAAACGAGGCAGATAAGTCTCTAAAAATGGAATCCAAAAAAACATAACAGTTCAGCCGCCATTGAAAAGAGATGACTTTTAAAAGTTTTTTTTTTAATTATAAAACAAATAAAGCGAGATTCGAATATAAATTATACAATAATAACTCAAACAGGTTAATAACTAACACTCGCAAAGAGTTGAAGAATTGTTGAATCGATTCTCTTCACGAATCAGTGGTAGCAACCCTTTTTTACAGTATGTTTCAATAAAGCTATGCATCACCAATTGCCTCCAAGGGTTTACCCGGTTGCTGGTGACCGAAACAGCGATCGCGACAGCGCTGTGTTTCCCGTTGCAACCGAGCACGTACATTCCTCTCACACCGTATCGACGACGAACCGAAGCAAGCTGTGAAAATATGCACCATCGGTATGCACCAAGCCGATCGCAAGAACACTTCCTTTTTTGCATAGCGAAATGGATTCACCTTTGCCTCAGAGGGATAATTATTCCCTGTGTCTCCACCAAATCATGGACGTTTTGCGCGCGGTTAATCGCAAGGATTGCTCGGAGGGCGTGAAATCGGGCTTAACCACCACCACAATCAACAGCCCCTAATCGAAAGAGGAGAAGAAGTCTCGTGCGTAACGATTACAAATTATTTCCTGAGCTCCGAACCCCGAACAACCGCGAGCGATCTCGTTCACAACACAACACCTGCTTCTGTTCCCTGTGCCTTTGCCGCGTCTTGCTTCGTCAGCACATTGTGTTCCCATTTCCTCACACGCGCGCGCGCGCATACCGCTGTATTTATTCTACCTCCGTTGTGAGGCGCAGAAAAACAAAAAAACACTCCGCTCATATCGGTGTCATGTCCGCCCCTTATTACTGCCGCCGTCTGCTTCGAAGATGGGTCTGGAAAATAGCATTTTCATGCAGCTGGCAAGTCTTATTACGCGGAGAGTGTGGTTTCACAAAAGAGGGAATCTATTTCCTCTTTCCCTACGTTGCGTTACAATTCCGTTTCTTGCGTTGCAACACAAAACAAGAACAACAGCGCGCGGCTGTTGGGACCGTCTCTCGGTGGAGGGTCTTATCTGCGGAAGAATTTGTTTTACGACTGTTTCATTCTGTGCCTGCCGTAGATGGAGGTCGAGCATTCGAAACGATTAAAGAACACGCAACTTGACGATCGTTTATTTGATTCCGGTGCGGAGATAAGCTGCTTGGCTTAGCGTGCGTACGGAAAGTTCACGCCTTGCGTGGTTCGAAACTGGAGGAACTGGCGTGCTTTTGTCGCCAGTTTTCGCGGAACAACACTTTTCGGGTGTCTCCAATTCCCATGCTTTTAGAGCAATTTTCATCCATCACCGCTCGCATCACCGGGCTGGCTGCAGGAAACCGGCAATCGTTCATGTGTCCGTATCGTATCGAGATCAATCAAGACAAACTGTCAGCATGGTCCGACGCATCACGCGGTTTTGTGTGTGTCCAAACACACGCACGCAAAAAAACCTCCGAACCGCGGGCACCGTGCGAATGTGGATAATTTTATGTCCTGATTTTCATGGACATAAAACTCTAACGATGCCTTGCATACCAACGCTTCCAGCGCCCGGAGGGGAAAGGTAGGTTACTGTTGCGGTAGCCACCGCTTGTATTAGCGTAAAATAATCCCACTAAGGCGGTTAGGATAGATTTTTTTATTTCGTTTTGTTTCAAATTGCCGAAACCCCAACATGCTCCACCGAAAAGGTGAGTGCTATTTTACGGCCCAAGCGCGCTAATCGTAACACACTGTAATGGAGAGGTGCACGCTGGAGAGCTGGAGACGAGGTGGGAGAGCTAGGAGTTGTTTCCATTTGCGGTGATTTACCGTAAGCCCCGTGGGTCCATGATCTCGGATTAAGAGTGTTTTCGCACCGTTCGAAGCTGTCTAGCACTAGCGTATGTGTGTTTGTGGCCCAGCTTCTTCCCACATGAGTGAAAAGTTGAATCAGAAAGATGATGGAAACGAACCTCCGAACTCAAAAAACGAGAGCATGAATCGCATGCTCGATCGCACGCATGAACTCACACAAAAAGCCCCACCCCGTAACTATTGTGGCCGACACTTTGTTCCTTCCGTCGAGAGTATCGTATGCATAAGTCGATTAAAGCCCAGCATATGTTCTTCCCGGAGGAGGGCGGAAGGGGTTTCGAAACCGAACGAGCGAACCCATCAAATGACACACGTAACAACGCCACGACACGGTGCGGCAAAACCGCGATTCAAGTAAAAAAGAAAACGTTCGAATGCCGCCCCCAGGGTTCGTCGCTTACGCTACAGTCTTTCGTGCGCGTGCAGTAACTGAGAATTTTCGAATTTCTTTCTATCGCCGCGGTTTTTCATTGATCACTCGGAGGCCACGAACTCAGGCTTCCTTCCTGCGGGCAGACATTGGGACAGCAGACATCCGCGACCTGACATCGAATGCTTTTATTTTTCCCCTCTCGTCCTGCATCAGGCATTATGTTTTGGTAGAGTCATTCGCGTCGTCTTAAGTGCGCGTGGTTTCTCTTCGGCAGGTTTCTGCTCTTACTCTTGTGTCCCGTGTGTGTGCCCCACCGCTGCCACCATACCACCCGCCCCTTCCAACCCACCTCTTTTCCCATTCGGGTTTGATCGTTTGATTTACGTTTGCTTGCTGTGGCTGCTGTGTCCGCCCGTCCGTTCGAGTCACTCGAACTACACACTTCCTTCCAAGTGTGCTCGTGTGTTTTGGTCTTCCAAACCACAAACCGGTGTGTGTCTATTTCCTTACCCCACCCCACGCACTCGTTGCTTCGTCCTCCTTTGCCGAGAGATCGGAATTGAGAGTAACATGTGTGTTTGCCTACCCGCATCTCCTCAAAGCTCTTCTGGTGGGCGCGCAGTTGCTCTCTCAAGAGCTTATGGTCGTTCCCGCACGGAACGATCGACTCCCGACACTCTCGTCTCCCCAGACTGGCCAGACATCCAAGCCTGGATCCTCCGGTTTCTCCGGCTGACTAGCCCCGCCTGGGCACCATTAATCATAATCAACTAATACAACCGCGAAATGCTTCGAGATCAACCTTCGCGGACGCGAGAGCGAGAAACCCTAAGCACTCGAGCAGCACCGAGCGCAAAGGGCTCGCTCTCCTTCCCCGGGTGCCTTTCGATTTTTTCGAGCCGCCTTTTATTATTGTTATTATCCGGGGTCTACCGGATCTCGTTTGCGTCGTTACATTGGCCACGACGGTGCGACACATTCATTGCGACCACAAACCAATCCAACACCGGGCCGGCGGTATTTTCGATGGATTGAGGGCTGCTGTTCCCATTCCTTCTACGGTGCATACATTAAATAACAGCATCCGGACGGAAGGGACGCCCATATTCATAATGCAATAAGTGAATGCATGTTTTCAATCAGTGACGCTGGTAGCTTTAACACTGTCGAATTATGCAACGCGTTTTTCGGTGTGTTTGAGTGTCGTTGTCATTAGTTGTCTACGACGAGGTATAAACGGATGATGGATCAAACATACTATAGTACATCTGTCATATAAAATACTCGAAGATACGGAAAAAATCTGGCATACTATCTGGGGCTACTAAGGATGATAGTAAAGCGCAATATGCAAGTGTTATACTGTGCTATTCTCTTTCGGGCAACTATGAAATGCTATGAAAAATGCAAAACCAAATGTAAATTAATATAATAAATCAATTAATTAGCAAATAACTGCACCCCTAAACGATCCCATCGCATGATGATTGCTGGCATAATGCTTGTTAATATGCATCACGTTCGCACACTCAAACACCCACACACATGGCAAATAAGCTGCTACAATTTCCTCTTAATCTTCGTCGTTAGCTTTCCTGATCGAACTGTCTGCGACAGGGGTAAAAAGTCAAACAAACAAACTGAAAAAGGAACTAACTCCACACCAACACACCAATCGAGGGGAAAACGAGTTTTTCGACCAGAGTAGTGGCATTTTTGTGCAGCGAGTCAGGGGAGCGAATCAGGCAACGCCAGCAAGAGGGTGGTGGTGCATTTGCGACTGCAGCCGATTGCGATGGTTTTGCGATGTAGTAATAACCGGGAAAGGTGGGGCGTCGATTTGATTTTAGCACCAAAAACCAAAATTAAATGGCTTCGAGGCGGGAAAGGGCGAGTTTATCTATCTGCCAGCTGCTGCTGGTTTGGGGTGGTTGGTTATCTCAAGAGAAATGAAAAATAGCACAGTCAGCAGCAATGGGGCCCGTCTCTGAAGCGGGTGTTCTTCACATTTTGCTCAAATCCCGGAAGGCCTCCTTCTCGATCTCGATGAGTGGCTGCGAGTGGATTTCTCGCCGCTTTTTCCGCGCACACAAACAACAAATTCCACGATGCATCCATAAATACACACACACAAACACACATGCACGCACACATCTTCGGATGGAGCACAGACACGGATGCGAGGAGTTGAAGTTGCTGCGGGCAGAAGCACAAGAAAGCCGGAGGACTGACAGGGTTTAGCTGCGACCATACTTTATGATCGCGATCCTCAATCGACGCTCGATCGAGGGGGGGTTTGTGTTTCACCGCACCACCACAACGGTCTCTTTCGTCTTTCGTCTTCTTGCGTCTATCGATCGATCGCACGCGGCACGGGTCTGCAGCGGCCAGCACCGTTTCACCTGTGCAACTTCTTCAGCTCGCTACTCGCTGCTTGCCCGCGGGTTCCGCACAAACACAGACACGCAACGACATAAATTGCCTTTTTGGAGTGTTTTCTTTCGTTTTCTCTCGCTCACCGCAACACAAGCCGGCTTTCCCAGACGCTCACTGGGCTTGCAAAGGGGCTTGCATCCTTTCTGAACGCGAAATGCGACACGAGGAGCACACGAGGTGTAACAACAAAAAGTCAACCGTTGGTCTTTCAACTTCACTGCCACCGATAGCCGCACACTCACAATCGGTCGCTCGAATTATTACCATTTGTTTCGAATTTCGCTACACTTTCAACAGAGCACATTCTCTGGTATTTTGTTGTTTTCTACACCACCAGCAGGTGTTATTTGGAAAAGAAAATAACACCCTTAAATGCACTTGTGAAACACTCGAACTCGCGGACTCCGCGGACACTGATCGGCACACGTTCGAACCGGGCAAGATCGTGACTCAAAGTGAAAGAGAGACTCTAAAATGGCGCAACAGATACCTCGTGGCGTCTTGTGCAGACGAGGCGTTCACGAGAGCAGGCGAGTTGGCTCTCGCAAGGTTGGAGAGCCAAAAGGCACCTAAAACACACTCACGAGAGCTTGCTTGCTCGCTATACGAAGATGGTAATAACAGGTCTCTTCCTTTTTATTCCGCCTGATCGATCTGCTATTCTAACGCTCGTTTTCTTTTTTGTTTCATTTTTTTGGCTGGATGTCATTAAGGCTTTTAAACAACCCAAAGAAGGACCTCCAGGCAGGGGTATCGTTTATAAAACACGCCGACGCCGACGATTCGGCGCCATCCTTATAAAATCAAATGAACGCGCGATTCAACGATCTGGAACGTGGAAACAGGAAATGCTCCCCTCGCATAGGGGTTGCACTTGTTGGCTAGGGTCTCATCTGTACGGACGCCCCCGAAAATTCGTGTCCGTTTTCGTGTTCCGTGTCACTGATTCGGGTGGGAACGGTGTAAGTGCGTCTGTTGGAATGCTACGCTAATAATTGTTGTTGAGGAGGGTGAAGGGTATGCTATTCAACGCGTTCAACAAGTGTAATCACGTACTTTGGGCGGTGACATTGTGTCTTAAATGAGACATTACCTTTAAGCTTTAAATAAATTTTCTTTTTCTATGGGTAATTGTGGACAATTATGAAAATAGCGGTGTTTTTGTTTAAATCGCGGTGAGCTCTCGATTTTAATTATTTTTGTGCGACAAAGGATGCAAAACCGTTCCTCATCCATTTCAATAAAATCAGATTGAATACGTTGATATAGGTGTTTTTATGAAAATCTTGGTGATTATTGAAAAGCTAAAAAGTTGTGTACTCTCTGTAGTGTAGTTTCGGCTTAACATTGCATTCAATCTATGTAATGCTTGCACACAAGTGGTATCTATCGTACAAGCTTGAGTAAAAGAACACAAATAGGTTGTATACAACTATCATGCTCTCAGCATCTCCTTGTACGCGCGTAGCGTTCATTTATGTTCATTCATACTGAGTTCACGCCAGAAACGGATGAATGCAGAGATGGCAACATTTTATCCATTTTCACTTCCCACAAGCAAGAGCTCGAGGAAAAAAAACGTAGGGTAGGGATCTCCAAACTATATTCTTACTTTAAATACCACCCTAAGATTATCAACAGACCAGAACAAGCTTCAAGTATCGACCGGAAATGTACCTATCGCCACAGTTTTCCACTTCACGTATTCAAACACAGTGCGTTTCTTGATTGCCCGTCCGCTCGCATACGCCAAAGTAAACAAAAGTGGAAGCAAACCTTTAACCGCCAACACCATACATCTCCACTCCGGCGGGAATACAAATTTATTTTGCTCTTTACTATCCTCCGGTCGGGATGCTCGATTGGAGTTCGTTTCTGTACCGGCTTTCGGGATTGGGAGCAAAGAGGCGGGTGTTTGTGCGTTCAAATGTTTAGACAGAAGCTCAACAAAACAAAAACTCGATCCACCTCAACGCGTTCGATGCAGCAGCCACACCAGCAGCAACAGTCTGGTTGAATGCATAACGCAAACACAAACAAACAAATAAACAGACCAAAAGTTGCAGGGAGTACGAAAGCAAAAACAAAACAAAAAAAACCGAGCCAACCTCCTCTTTGCACTCTCCGGAATGCATATGCGCTCCTTTTCTGTCGGACGTTTTTTTGTTAGTTTTTTGCTGGGCCGCCCGTTGCACCTGCAACGTTTTTCAATCCAACTTCTCCCTTTTAACCGAACACTCGCCTTTCTGAAACCTTTCACCATCTACGACGATGAAGGAATGATGCACTTTCCAGTCATCTACCATCGAATATGCGCGTTCATAGAACCGATTCTAAAGAGCACATGATTCGCAGTGGTATATTATTACGATATGCACATGTTGTTTCCTCCCGACTGCCCCATTCCAACACACCATTTCCGAGAGTGCAATGAAATGGAATGAAATGGAACCCTTGCACCACCACTTAGTGCTTGTCGCTCACCCCCTGGGATCCGGTGGAAATGCAATGCTTTTCCATTCATTTTCCTACACAAAAGCATCTGTTTTTCATATTCGCTTGATATTGGATCCGGTGCCGGTTCCTCCCCCGATAGGATGGACTTCAATTTTCACTCTCCTTTCTGTGCGGAAAGAATGGTCGAGTTCTAGTTAGACCAACAAACAAAGTAACAGTGTAAACTTTGGAAAATACACGTGCGTATGTGTTTCTGGTTTACTGTTTTTTCCACTGTTTCACTGTTTCTAGTGCACTGACTGCACCGCATAATTCATGCCGATGCAACTGGTGCTGCACCACGACCTCGAAACGGCCCCTTACTCTTCCCACGGAGCGAGCGAGAGCTAGTGAGAAAGAGAGTGTGAGAGAGAGAGAAAGAGAGAGCAGCGTGTCCGAAAGACAAGCTAATCGGTGTTTGGTGATAGCAGGAAGAGGGGAAAAGAACATTCCAGCTGCAGTTATGCTACGGTGAACGCACATGAGTTTCCCCTTTTGCGTGTCCCTACCTTCTTGCTTGGCGCTACTGCGTTTCATCTTCGTTTTACGTTCCTAGAGGAAATCGGTGAGCACATGCACAAAAGCAGATCATAAAAAAGACGAAATAAAAACCGATTCCATATCGGTAACGAATCTTCTCTTACTTCTGCCCCGGAATCCTCGACAATCTTCCAGCAGCAGCAGCGGCAAGTGCCTTCGGTTCCACACTCCACAGAGCCAATTCGTTCCACAATCGCATTAAAGAGAAGACACAGAACAGTCCGTACCCTCTCGCCCATCGGGTGAGGATGTGTATCGGGGAATTCCCAACACACTGGCGGCGGTGTGAAAATTCATCGTTTCCGAACGTTTTTCGTATCGAATTTTGTGTTCCGCTCGAAGCAAAACGAACCCAAACGCAACCACCGGAGAAGTACGTTAAAGGGACGGAATTTCCCTTTTACCGGGTAAGCTAGGGTTCTCAGGAAAGCAGCAACGGTCTCTTACTACGGGAGCAGCAATAGCGGCAATAGCAGCAGTGCAGTGAGCCTGTTGTGATTCGCTTGGACGGTTATTAATAGAGGGGTAAACAAGAAGTCCTCTCGTCGAGAGTTTCCACTCGGCCCCAGAAGTCCAGAGTGCTCGCGGGTAGCGAGATTGCAGGGAGCGATATACCACGCCACGGGAGCAAGCGTGGACAACGACGAAATCCCCAAACGACGCCAATGAAAATCAAGTTCCAGGGGTGAGCAAATTTAAAAAGGATATTAAAGGAGGAGCAATTTAAGTGTTTTACAAAATCCAGACTAAACACTTTCGCAAAGACAGTCTTCCGGAATTCTCCTACCACCTGTCCTGCTGGTTGCTATATGGTAAAATTGAAGCGTAAAATCATCATGAAACCATTTTAATCAAATAATAATTATCTAAAAATTACAATAACCGTGCTGGATCTCCAAAAATATGACTTGCCAACCCCTGTCAACGCTGCGACGAAGAAAGTGGAAGTCAAACCTCGGTGCCGTGGATGTTTCAATATCACATACAATAATAACAAACAAGCAAAATTATTGCTCACTGCCTGATGAGTTTTATGCCGCTCAATGTTACTCCATGCGCCTGAGCTGCTTATGATCTGTTATCAGCCGCCATCTTCCACAGTTCGAAATGAACACCCTCACTGACGACGTTGCAAACGAATGAACACGACAAAGGAAACAAAAAAAAAATGCATACATTCCTTCCATGCCAAAACCGACCTTACCGCACCACGTGAGGACTTTTAGTAGTAGTGCTGGCTCGGCTGGGGGGAACGGCCACGGACTCTGACGCGGATGATAATCTTGTGCCGAATGAATTGGTAATGCATGGTGTGCAGACGTCGTCTTTTGCCTGCTCATCATCAAAATCCATCTCAGCAGCGGGCCGCCGTTGTTCCCGTCATAACGCCGGTGGCCCGACCGGCACGTATTTAGAGGATTCTTTATGTTCCACGATCTACCCCGAACCGCCTGCAGGAGTGGTTTGTGCAAGTAGACGAGCGCCTGTGTGTGTGTGTGTATGTGTGTGGTTGCCCTCAGGAGCATAATGCTCACGCGGTGCTCCACTCCATTCATCATAATAACAGACAACGATTGTGGTGGTGATGGTGGTGATGGTGATGGTGGTGGTGGTGGTGGTGGTGGTGGTTGTGTTACGATTTTTATGTGTTCCGTCTTCCCAGCACTGGTGTGCACAGACATATATAGGGAAAGGGCACGATTTCGTACCCCATCTCACTTCTTTATGCTGCAATCCCGTTGCTTTGCCAAAGGTGATCCCCGTCTATCGGACGGCGTGTGGCTACAAAAGGCGGGAGAGCGTGTAACGATTTAGCAATTTTGGCAAATTGAACGTTCACTTTGTGGGCATGCGAATGAATGCGAAATATACACACACGGGATGGGCTAGGATGCTTGGCTTTGGGTAATTATTGGGCACCATTTTTTAAGCTTATTTATCGACGCGAAGCTGACAAAGCCCCACTCGTGCCTTCATGTTGGCTTTTTTTCTCAAACGTGTAGAAAAAGCTGCTCTTTAACACTTAAGCAGAATAATTGATATGCTATTCTAAGCGCTAATGGCCGATAGATTGCATACTTCGGAATGCAAATGGCTGCCATTCGCGAAACGCAATTTTACTATCACCTAGATTATGTTTAATCAGTTATACCATTTCACGTTCATATGCCTAGACTATCTACATTTAATAAAAAAGTTATACTTAGACCTATCATCCGCATAAAAAATTACAACTGTCAGTCAGATAGGAAAGATTTCCTACACAAAATCATCTACGGATGACAAGCTACTTATTTATTGCTTGAAAAATACTGACCAGACTTTAGTCTCCTATCAATCACTCAATAACCCTATACCGCAGCTAGCTTCATGACAATATATGTGAATTTTTCATTAGCTTTCCGACTGCTTAACGATGGATTACAGCCGTTCCATTCTTGTTAATTATTGTCTCTTATAAATTATTCCTTAACCCATGCAAGCGTAACCGGGTATCGGGTATGGATACTGTTTATTGGAGTGAACGGAAAAGTTAAATGGCCAGGAAATCAATTACATTATTTCTCACCTCAGACGACACGAACCCAGCACACACACATGTGAGTATTCATTAGCTGCACTTGCACAGCAAAAGTTCGTTTCACTGTTGGCACATGCTGGTGTTTTTTTTTTGCACACTACTGGCGCAAAACCGTTCCCAATGCTTCCTAACGGATGGCTGGCCGATGCTGATAACCCAACATTCAGCGCCCACAAGTGGGCTAATGTGGTTTCCGTGTCTTTTCGGTCGTGTTCTTGGAGCCCTCGGAGCCCTTCTCGCATCCTTCTCTCTTTCTCTGTTTTTTTCTCTCTGCCCACCAGTGAACAACATTTTCTTTCGTCTCCTAATCTCATCCCGCAAAGGGCTAAGCTTCCACAGCAACATTAAATTATTTTCTTATTTAGCATTTCGCCGTTCCGACTGTGCGATTCGCTTCTCTTCCCCGGTCGTGATGGGAGGGTAAGATGACAGTGAAATATTGATGCCTGGCAGCGTAGCGCAGGAGAGAACATGGTTGGCAAAAACAAAAAAAATGCATACATGTGTGTGTATGTGTGTGTGCATATGTGTTAGTGTGTGAAGCAAGTGAGTTCGTGAGGGAGAAAAGCAGGAAAACCACAGAAACCGTTGCGTTTCGGCACAACCTGCGGCGAGAGAAAAAAAAACAAAACCCATCGGAAGCACCGCCGACTAGCGAATAAAGGAATGGTATCAAATTAAAATGCACACTCACAACAGACCGGAGTGGAAAACCACATCCCAGAGAGCCCCGAAAAGCTCGTAACCGGTGACACTTCCGGTGTTTGCGTTTGCGTCCGTCGTACCCGAAACGGAAGCGTCTACGAACGGGAAGCTCATTCATTCTGTCAGCACACGCGTTCGTCAAACATGAGCAAACACACTTCGTTCTACTTCTGTTTCCTCTGCTGCCCCAGAGCAACAGTGGCAACATCAAAGCGGACCGGGGAGCGCGAGCCTAAATAGGCAAGCTTGAAAATCTAAATAAAACCGAAATCGATTGGAATAAAATCGTTAAACAGTCGAACATCGATCGGGTTTTGTTTTTTTTTTACTATCAGGAAATGTGGACAAATCGAACGTACTCCGAAGGGTACGGAAGAACTTACGAGAATCTTAACGAGCGTTTGTGTGCGTGTGTGGCATCCACCTTTAAAGGCAAATCTTTCGTAAAGCCTTCTCCCGTTGGCGTTGGTTTGTTTCTTTGTTTGCACAAACAACCGATCTCCCTCGTTTGGGGTGATGAACTTGTCCAAAAAAAAAGGACGCCGCGTGGCTTCCCACGTGTCTCTCTGTATGAGTGTGCTGCTTCGTTTGCATGCGAAAGTAAACCTTACCAACACCACCATCCACCAAAACCACCCGGTACCGGGAAAATACCCGAAATCGTCGTAGTAACACCTACGACACATCCTTCCCCCGGTGGAAAATTTGCACCCGATTTTACCGAATGAATGAAAGGAAAAATCGACGGGGGTGAGCACTCTGGAACACAAAAGCAGAAACGCACATGCGCACGGTCAAATACAATTTCCAACCCCCGGTATGGCTTGAGCGCGCGTGCCAATCTTCGTCCCAAAATGCTTCCTAACGCGCGTCCTTGACGAAGAGGGAGGAAATTCCCATCACTCCTTGGGGTGGAATTTCCCGTTGGGAAATGTTTTCGTGCCAAGTATCCGGTGGCCTTGTCCTTTGTTTGGGAGAGGGTTGTTTGTGTATGCTTCTGGATTCGAGCGATTCAAACGGCAGTCCCAGCGGCGTTTCTGGACGAATCGTTTACGTTTAAAGCGTGCTCGGTGAAGCTCTTCGCTACAAAACCTCTCCCGGGGCCAGGCTTTACTAGTCGAAGTCCACAAAAACGGACCCCCTTAAAAGGACCGTGTAACCATGGTTTTGCTGCGGGTTGGACGAAATCCATTTCATCAGATTAAATATTCCCCCATTTTAATAGCAGCGGCAGCAACATCCGAATCATAAAAACTCCCCACTGCACCCAAACCGTATAACTCCCCCAATTACCCATCTGTTAATCACCTTTTACCGTCCGGGTGCTGGTGCCTCATCCCAGTTTCAGTCAAGCGTCCTCTCCAACCTCATCCAAGCCACAGCTTGTGCCGACGGCTATGTGTCATCGGCCGATTTCGGAGCGAGGGCTGCTGCTGTGGAGATTCGCGCGTAAAAAAAAAGCAAAATAACGGCACCAGAGAGCAAGGACGACGGACGTGTGCCCTAGGTTCGATAACTTTACGGCAACTTTTTTTATAATAGAGAATAACTGGCGTCCTTTATCGTTACCCTTTTGCTGTTTGTGTGCGTCGATCGTAAAGTGGTGTGTGTTTGTTTCACAGCCAACGGTAAGGTTGGCTTCGAAATTAAATTTGAAACAGTATGTCTCCGTGAATTAACCTGGCCCTCAGGGGAGCTGAAACGCAAATCCCAACCTGTTGGAGGCAGCAGTCGTTTGGGTGAGATAAGGCACGTGTTTGCTTGGATGCGATAAGGCACATGAAAGGGTACCGTTCCTAGCACACACTTGTTTAACATTTTTAACAATCGACTCAAACGAAAATTTAAAAAGGTGTTTTTTTTCGCTAGAATACATCTCACGCTTCCTACTGGAACCTTTCACGGAATTGAAAAGCATACGAAAAGGCTCATAGCTTAAATTATTTGATCTTTTCAAAATGGTTCAAATTCCAATGGAAACCCATGTCAAACATTTTGACCGATGATCTACAGTCTGTTCGCTATTAAAACGATCTACCCCGAACGATAGCGATCTTGGATTTCCACAGAAAAGATCCGAGACCCTTTATTAAAATTTATTTCTATTTTTATGACTTCTAGCTCTGAGCCCGCTTATGTGTTTTCCGAACCACGCAACCGAACGCAACCATCGTTTTTCATTCGACACGTTATGAATAATATCTTACAGAAGCTACAACCGGAAGCAGCTTCGCCCGAGGAGCCCGCGTTCATTGCATGCGCTCGTTTAGCATGGCGTCGAGCGTCTTCTGATCTAGTTTCTGCCATTTAACGCCGCTCGTCGTTCGTCATCTTCCCACTTGCGCCAGCAGTGCATGCCACCCAAGACGAAAGAAGTGAATATTTACTTCACGCGGACCTCGCAACAATCGCGTTTTCCTACGGTTTTGCGAGAAAAATTTATTGCATTTCACTGTTTCCCCCAAACGACTCCCCCCAAACTGCACCCCGTCTCCCCAACAGTGGTGACACAGGCAGAGGAAAACACAGAAATGCCCGTCGATGCGTTGGGCTCTCTAATTAAAAAACATTGTACCTATCGCGGTACCTTCTTTCTCCTCCCCCCCAAAGCGTTGTTCATCGAGGGTAGAAGCAAAAAAAAAACAAGATTTGTGGATAGACTAAGCGACGAACCGAAGCCCGAATCCGAAAAATACTCTCCACACTCTTTCTCACTCACGGCGTTCGACTTCGACGGCTTGAGTAATGGGCGAAGCGGGTTCGACAGCTAAAACGGAACGTCCCAAGCAACTGCTGACAGCTACAGCACCAGTCTAGTGTAGTGTGTCGCTTGTCTTTCATCCATCCCATCGGCATCGTTGCCGTATATTTCGTGGGATGTTATTGGGAGCGGGCTGGCTGGCTGGCTGGCTGGCTGGTGGTCACTTGCTGGTGAGAAAATTACCGGTCGCGGTTTCCGTTTTTCCATCACACCCGGGGCGGAGGGTTGGACTGTGCTTTGATTTTTGTTTACCACTGCCACTGTACTTTGCTTTTGTCGGTGTTGTGTGTCGACTCTCCTGGTCATTGTTGCTGACCGCACAAAGGTACAATTTCTCGCCGCCGGCTTCGGTTTTCCGATCGCTCCCGGGGTTGTGTGCGTGAGTTTATGTGTTTTTTTTGCGATTTCCCACCGCAAGCCCTCAAAACGTGCTTCGAGAGGGAGGAAGATTTTGAGGAGGTCAGCAAGGGCCGACCGAAGGCTAGCAAGCTATACCCAGCAACGTACTCATTTCTGTCGTTCGTTTAGTTCTGAGAAATGGAACTCATTTACGCGTGTTTGGATCTTCTTCTCTGGCTGAAACACCCGAACGGATGATGCTTTTGGTGCAACAAACGCGCCTGAAGCGTAAAACGTAAATCGGAAAATTAATGCGTACTAAAAGCCAAGCAAATCGGAAGAAATGAATTTATGGAATGTTATGTTACTGTTCCGTTCAATGAATGGATTAATGATTAAAAAAATAATGGATATATTTGTATTGCAAAGCGTGGAGCTAGCGAACATTACTTTTCGGTCATATAAGGTACAGAATTTTTGACAGAAATTGACCAATTATTTCTACAAAATATTTTACTTCACAAATCCAAAATGGCTGTAGTTGACAGTAAAAAAAATGTTCTGTCTTATTCATTCACTTTTCAATTTCTATTATGAATGTTGCTTACTATGAACACGATAATTTCAAGAAATTTTATTATAAAACCACCACCAGTATATTCTGCCGTCCATTTTAATCGGTTTTAAAAGTATGTTTAATTTTAAAATAATCCACTCAACAGAAGAGGAAATGCTCCCATTCATTGTTAAGAACACTCCTACCATAACTGCTGGCACCGGCTTTCAGAAGTATTCTTCACCCATGGAGGAAGTTTTTTAAATTCTTTGCAATCGTCCACACACCCACCGCCCCGCTCTAATGATCGTGCAGGCGCAGCGAAACCAAGCAAAACCGACCAGGCGCGCACTTTGCAACAACAATTGCGGCATACCACAATGCACCATGGCCAGAGGAATGCGTCGGTTTGACGTTGGAAACGCCGTTCTCGAGAGCGCACGCCCAATTGCTCGCTTTCACGCGCGTCTTGCTTTCCGATGCAGCGCAAAAACGCCCTACGCCCCATCATCAAGTCCTTGCTGTTCAACTGAACGAACTGCTGTCCGCCCAAGAGGGCAGCGGAATGTGCGTCCGTTTATCGGAACAATTTCGAGCGATCCGGCGTCCCTCCGGAGCGTCCTTTCTTCCGTTATAAATTGCTTGCTGCGACCCGACCTCGGCGAGATCTCGTTAGTCGGACAAGGCAGGAAGGAAGAAGTTTTTTTTCCGCTGAATCGTAACGCATCATCGACATGATGGGAAACGACAGGGCGAAACCCGGTCTCTTTCTCTTCACTTTTGGGTTTGGTGGTGAATGAGTTTCATCACGTACCTTCTTACCCCATCACGCCCCTACAGCCCACAAGTTCAACCCTCGAATGTCTCGAGTCGTCGCAGTTGGCAGAAGATGTTAGCCTTGATCGGCTGGCGCGCATACTGGGGCAAGTAAAATAATAATTGTAATAGCTTTGACCTGAGCGTGTGGGTCGGATGCTCTTACGGGTTGGCTACTCCATGGCTTCTCCATCAATTGCAGTAGTCCGCGGTTTGCGTGTGTGAGAGCATGTGTAGGTCACCACCATCCACTGGTGCCTTTGTTCGTGCCCCGAAAAAGATGATCTTCTACGAATTATAACCCACCATACCGTCGTCCTTCAACAAGAGCTGGAACGCTCAACTCAACTCTCCTCTTAAAGTCTCACCTCTGTCGTGGAACAACGAAACTGAGTAGAAAAAAAAACAAGTTAAATAAAACTAATTGTCCAAAGTCCAACATGCGCGTCGTTCCCGTGCGCGGACGTGCCGACAACATGCTGGAATGCACGACAACGACGACGACGTCGTTCCCGATTCGCATCGCCGATTTGTCGCCGCAACGGACGTCCCAAAATCGGACGAATTAAGACGATTGCTCCACGTCCAGCCAGCCCCAATCGTCTTCCCAACCAGAGCGTGCTCACTTGGCAGAAGATTAACGTGTCGTACAAATGAAGCCTCCGCTGATGCTGCGTGTCGAATTCCCGCGTCTTGGGATCGTTTTTTTGTTGTTGCTGCTGCTGCTGCTACGATTTCGAACATCTCTCCCAGGTTCCGATTTTTTGCGCTGTGGGAACGGTCGCTGTTGGAAAGCGTTTGGACTCCGCCAGCAGTTGGACATTGCAAGCGGTTGAAAGGAATTATTCGATCGTTTAATTATTTCTCCCAAGCGCGTCCAAGCGAAGAGCTCGCTCCATCCATCCGTAAATGATTGCTGCAGCGAGGAAAATTGTGCGTCTTTAATTCGCCATGACGCAGGACGGTCCGGGATCGCACGAGCTGAAGAAGGAGGAAGGAAGTCGTGCCGTACATGAAGAAGTCGTGAGACGAGCGAGACGGTGTTTGTGCGGGTGGCAGGAAAATACGATTTTCATGCACGATTTTACCACTCCTTCAACCCCCTGTCCTCTCTCTTTCTCGCTCACCAGACGTTAAATGGCCTCCCGGTGCTCCTAGCGCTTCCGTTCTTACTCCACCCAAAAGCCGACTTCTTACCAACCCGGTTCGAAGGACCAACAAACGAAAAAGACGAAAATTATCATTCATCATAGCACCAGTTTGGCTGAGATTGCGGAGATCTTCAGCACGACAAGAAGATCACCGTGGCTAAGAACCCTAAAAGCCAGCGGGGCACCACCCAGCATCATTTACCGCCTGAAAAAGACAGTTATTACTTAAGAAATGGAGGTACGGAAGCAAGGGGAGAGAGAGTTGCTTCTTGACGGTGTGTCGGGTTCGTGTACGTGTACGTTTGCGTCTGCGTACTTGTGCGTACGTGATCCAACCGATCGGATCCATCCGAAGAACGGCTTCTTTCCCGCAGTCGTCTAGAATAATAATCACGGGTAATAGCAGCGAGCGTCAATCACGGGCATAATTCGGGTGCCCGGGCGAGAAGCAACTGCGATATTTTTTGCCCCATCTTTATCTTCACGCACCGATCGCACCGAACCTCGTCGTGCGGGAGAGCCTCGTGCGCACGAGCAGCATAAATTGATGGCTATCGACAGGTTGGGCTTCCATGCCATGTTCATAAATCTATCTATTAAAGTCGATGGCGTGGTAAACACCAGGCGAGACAAAGCGTTCCTAATAGAGATAGTCTTCTACAACGCAGAGACTCTCCCCGGGAGGGTTATTTTTTGTTGGGAGAAATTCTCGACAACAACGGCTACGCTCGGTTCTACTACTTGACCTTTCACAACGTACACCATCATGGCGGTGGCACCAGCAGCAGCAGCAGCAGCAAAAGAAGACGTTGCCGGGGACAAGCAATTTGTTCAATGAGCTTCATCCGCTCCCATCCGCAGTAGTGTAGCTTAATTTCTCGTGCCCAATTTTTCTTCCAAATCAAATTGTGCCTCCCTGGAGAAACCAGCGGCGCAATGGAAATGATTTTTCACACCTTTCGTGTTTCCATTGCATGCCATCATTTCCCACGTAATAAAATGATGGCTCTACGTAGACATAATTAAGACGATGGAATGTTCGCTCCTTTCGAAACGACAATCGAAGCGACGGATCGGTGGTGTGGTGCGCCGCATATCTGAATGGAGTACATTGTTTATTGCGAGAAAAAGCGCTCGCCCCTAGCTGTTGGGTGTGAAAAGCTTCTTCAAACAGCCGAACGGGGATTGATTAGTATCGAGTGTCAAAGTGGATTGCATTGGAAATGTCAACAAATTATGCGCTTCTAATTGATTGCAAGTAAAAGGAGCTTCCCATTGGAAGACGCTCTGGCCAGAAGGTGTCACTTAATAAAGGAAGATTTTTTTATACTTTCAATCAAACATCCATTCTACAATAGGTTTCATTATTTTACTAACATCAAAAGTGTCCAAAACGATTGATCTTTCACATTTACCATGACTCCATCAAATGAGGTTTTGAAAGCTTCTTAAATCTTCAGGACAGTTTGCGAAATAAATTGCGCTCTAGCGAGATCGTGTTGACGACTTCATGTGAGAATGATCTTATCATCCAACGAGTTCCGATGGGTTTCTCTATCCATAACGCAAAATATCATCCATTATTAGCAGAAACGCTCATTCCCACGCCAACGCAATGGGTTGACACACGCAGAGCCTAACACGTTGTCCAACACACAAACACACATCGGATCAAATTTCTCAAATGCGTGCACTTTCGAGGATGTATCCGTGTGAGATGTGCGTGTACGTCTAGGCCCACCTAGGTAAGGTGTTGTTTTTTTCTTCCTTTGTTTTGCCCTTGGTACAAACCTCCCAAACACCTTGCTCACACCACACACGAAGCACACCAGGGCACGTGATCGTAAAGCTAAACACTAATTACCCAGCGCCCTGATAGTCGTCCCATCGTCCGTCATCGACGCCGGTTGGTAAATTGAATCATTAGCGCATTAATGTGGGGCGCCGTGGTGGAAAATTACCATCCGCGATCAAGACCAAGAATAATCTCCGCATGCACGGCGCGTTATTAATTGTCTGTTCGCCCGTGTTGTTTATCGTTTATCGGGAGGCTCATTTTGGGAAACCTTCTTTCCCACTTCTTTCTCGCCCGCCTGCTGCGACGAAAAAGCGGAGAAGCCACCAAATCATAGGCTATATTTTTTGTCTATATGCCTATATTTTTCCACGATAGATTCCACGCTCCCGTGATGTGGTTTGCTTCCGGTGTGTCGATCGAACGAATCTTAATCATAGGGAACAACACACCGACCGCAGAAAGACAACTACGGTGATCATCATCGCGATTGCGTCCTGGGTGGTTTTGTCACCCCGAAAATGTACCGAATTAGTTCGACCTTCTTCGCTTCCCCACTACTCTCCGCCGTTCTTCGGCATGCGGCATATTTTCGAATCACCCGAATGAAATTCGATCAACCCGTCGACGCGGTCTGCCGTCGGATATTAAAAGTTCAGATGCTGCGTTTTACGATCATCCTGACAGGCTATGATTCCCGTATGCATGAAAAAGGAAATATTCCCTCCGAAAAGGCAATAAAGAGCGGATAAGCTCCGGGAGTCAATTCCCCATGACGGGATATCTAAAGCGACTGCGTTTTGATGATAATGATTTTTGTGAGGGAAATATTATGAACAACCTCGTCGTGGCACGGAGGATCATTTCAATCGGTAACGGAATCATTAGCTTTCCGATAGGCCTCCGAACCGAAATGGATTAGATTGTTTTTTTTTAATACTTTTTCGGCAAGTTTAACATCGCTGGCAGTAGACGGCTTAAGCATTATTTATGCACATTCGATGAGCGACTTTTGGGCAAAAGAAATCAATTTTTATCTCCCTCAAAAGCGAATCCAATGCGTTCCACAGACGGTCACACGTCCGTCCGATACACTAATGACGTGCGTGGCCTTAGGAACTTAACCTCCGAACAACAGGTTACAAAGCACCAAGTCTTCAACCTTGCCGGTAAGCCATTGTGAAGGAGCCTGTGCATGCAAAACCGGCTTCCCCAGGGCGCGCTGCTCGTTATTCCAATTCGTTGCCTCATTATCGCCCCGAAAGGTCGTCGCGCATGGGGTGGGGATAAATATGATCGACACGGGGAGTTTTTTATGCCAATACCAACCGGTAAGTGCGTCCCTATAAAGCTGCACCATGCAGGCACACTTTGACGTCCAGCGCACGACGCAATGAAGCAAGTGAAGGACAGTTTTTGCCTTCGTTCGAGATGAGTACAAGAGCTTGGACAATGGAGCCAAGCAAAAAATAAAACAATGAACCTTGTCAAGTAATTCCACTCGAAATGAAGGCAACTTTGCAAGCTTTCGCACAACATATTTTATCTAAATCACCCTGCCCGAACTTGCCCGCTCAGGAAACGAAGGTCCTGAGGCTACCTTCAACCAGTGTACGCGCGCGCGCGCGAGAGAACCTCATGCTCTTCAACGCACGCGAAAGAATTTCGCATCATTATTGCACCGTCGCACAAAAGGAAACTGGTAGTAAATGCACTTGTTTTCTGCTCACGAAATAAAATAGTCCTCCCTGCTTGATAGGGAGGAGAGAGCGAGAGAGTGAAAAACAACTTG
This sequence comes from Anopheles farauti No. 4, assembly GCA_000956215.1. Lineage (NCBI taxonomy): Eukaryota > Metazoa > Arthropoda > Insecta > Diptera > Culicidae > Anopheles > Anopheles farauti No. 4. Next base: position 680 of record JXWZ01004513.1, on the reverse strand, counting down.
ACTTACCTTGTGTTCTTTTGCTGGGGATTTTTGTTTTCTGCCGGTTTTCTTTCCGCTTCTTGACTCTCGCAGGATCTCTGGTGGTCTCTGGGGGTCTAGCGATTGATGTTCTCTCACTCACGCACTCCTAAAAATTCACCCGATCCGACACACTCCGATCTATTCCGGTTGCTCCGACACTTCTTGAGCAATCCGTACAATGTGATCTATTTTTTCCTTTGCTCTCGCTAGCTTCTGACTTCTTGTTGGCACGCACTTGCTTGACACGGCACCGGTTGCTTTGCTGCATGCTCCAGCATCCCACACACACTCACACACACACACACACCCACACGCAAAACACTTCCTCACCGAACACTGCACACACTTCTAATCATTTGTACACCAAACGACTGGTGGCTGGATGCATCATTGCATTTTTTCTTCTTTATTTTACTCCAGTTGCACTCTCTTCAGCACTCCCCTGCACGGCGATCATCAAATGCAATTGGCTTTTATCTTCACTCTCGCTCAGGTCACCGAACTCCTGATCAACGGGCGATGCTGCACATGCACACACACACTTACACTCACACACAAACGCACTCGATCCTCGTGATCGTGATCGACGCTTCTTTGATCGAGAATTTATTGCTCTTTTACCTCGTCGCGGAGTGGGGAGGGAGTGTGATGGTGGGGGC
>JXWZ01004511.1:0-17044 GCA_000956215.1 Anopheles farauti No. 4 | reverse complement strand
GGGTTTAGAATGGTTGCGAGTTTGTTTCCAATGTATTAAACCGGCAAAATCAACAACGGCACCTGAGAAAGTGGCATAAACAATCACAAACGAAGCAACAACAACAAAACAGTAGTGTTTACATTTCACCTGCAAGTGACAGCTCGGCGAAGGATCAAAACACAGCGACCGCGAAGAGCTGGGTTCAGGTCAGGAACGGCTATATAAAATCCAATTCCGAAGCTAAAAACAACTCGATCTTCCGCATCGATGACGGTACACGACGAGAAAGTGAACACCGTGGCCGCATCAGGATTCCTTTGTTGACGGTACAAAGAAGCAGCCGGAAGCCGGACCTGCCTGCAGAGAAAGAGCATAGCTCTGTTGGATATCGGATCATCAGGGTGTGCCGTGGAGTGACTCAACTAGTGTTGCGCTAAATACTGGAGCTCGTGTGTGCGTGTGTGCATAGTGTGTGGCGCTTTTCTTTCCTTTCCCTTACTAAATCGCAATCCCTCTGATCCACCCCGGGTTCGCTGCCAAGGACGTTTTGACGCTTCAACAACCGCCTTCACTATGGCAATGTTCGATCTAGATCGGCTCATTACCGATCTCTTCAAGACCACCGTCCTGCCGGGGATTGCGGTCGGGTTGTGGCTGACCGATTTGTAAGTAAAGTTGCGTTCCCGGCATATATGTGCCACGGGGGAGGAGCGCCCTTCACCCTCTATGATCTTTTTATCTTCTTATCGCTGTGTGCTTGCCGTGTCGATCGTGCTCTCTTCGTGTGCACTACACAGATTCATCTGAATGTTTGTTACGTAAGTAAGCACCCGGTGTGGTGTCCATGTTCTGGAAGGATGTTAATAGAATTAAAGCGACGTAAATGGCTATTGGGCCTAGATGATTCTCTGGACGCGTTCGGAGTTGAATGCTGAGCACGACGATTCCGTCATCTTTGTTGCTGCCGTTCACTAGAAGCAACTGGTATGGGCGATAGTGGACCATTGTTCGCTTTGCGCCGCACAAATGAACATTTGTGCTTAGTGTTTTCATCTTGTTTTATCGCCACCATTGATATTGGCTACAAAACACTCTGTTCTTCCACAGATTTTTCTCGGTTGTTTCTTATGGCTAGTTCATTAACGCTTCAAAGGATCCAAATCATTTGGTTGGTTACTTTTGTTTGCTTGCTAATCACTTTGCTTGCTTTCGCTTAAGGTACAGCTTCAGCGTTTGGTACGCCGCAGCGAAGCAAAATTACATTGCTGCTGATGCTTCCCATTTTTACTGATCTGCTTCGCAGCCTTTTTGCTAATTTCCTCCTCCTTTTATTCGAATTGCACGTCTCACGAACCGTCTCGGTAAACAAAACGATCCGATTGCGTAAATAATAGCCTGCACCTTGTACTTCCTGATTATCAGAGGCGGTTCCAGCATATGGAGTGGTTGTTGCATGTGCGTGTTTTAAAAAACATTTCATCCTGCGATTCGATTGCCAACTTTATTTGAACGGATTGTCATTTGTTGTTTCTCCATATGCTGGAACTGTTTAGAACAAATTAGTCTTACAATTTGATGATTTTTTCTATGTAAAAACGGAGTCACGGATTTGTGAAAACTTACTGCTGTGGGACAAAAAATGTTAAATAATGTACATAAACCTATGCCCGTTAAAAAAAAAACTAAACTCATTAACATTTAATAACAAAAATCAAGCTAAGAGCTGTGTGCTAAAGTTTGTACTAAAATGCTATAAGTGCGAAGTACTAATGTTTCTTGAGTGTACATTCTGGTTTTGGTTTATTTATTTGAAAGCGTAATCGCTAAGTTCAATAATAACACAAATGTGATTTTTAACTATCACGCAGTTTTTACATATACGATAGTAGAAACAATAGTTGATGACGCGGTGTGCCTGGCACGATCGACTGGCTTTATGATATGAGACAATGGCCACCAGGTTAAAAAATTAAAACAGTGCATGTATTTATTTGCACCTTCAGTACAAGTTGTTGTGGAGTTTGCAGTAATTCAGAAGAAGTTAATCATTCTCCTCCGGGTCATATTTTTCACACATCAGCTTCCAACGTGATTTATGATGAATTATGGGATGCTTACAAAGATCTTCCCTTTCCCCTAGGTGGATTTTACTACAAGTTGTAGTGAATATATGTTATGGATGATTACTGTTCCTTAATCGAATTTTATTAATAGGTTTAGCATGACTATACTTAATAAAGTCATTTGTAAAAAAAAAACTAAGCATTTTACCTTAATAATGTTTTGAAGTTTTCTGTACTAACTTACTAACAAGTGCAGTACTAAAATGTCTCCGAGTGCAAAGGGTTAACCTCGTGACACATTCGCATGCGCACAATAGTTCGACGTGCTCGATGGTTCATATATTCGTTGCATGTGAGTGTGTGTGTGTGCGTGTGTGTTTTTTAAATTCAATAATCATTTACTACGCGAATTAATTCCCGCGGACACAATATACCTTGCGTTTGATGCTCGTTACACTGTCTTGTTGAAATTACGAATACCATTCTGATTCCCAGGCTGCACTGTGGTAAAAGATTACCCTCCCGCACACTATTGTATACACAATCGGTAGAGAATGCAACCAAGAAAGCGTACAACTACGATCGTAGTACAATTTTAGTTCCAGCACTACCCCAACCATGAGATCCGATGCGGTGAGATGCGCCGCGATACGCCACGTATAACGTGATTGCACAGACTTCAGGGTCAAGTGCAAGCGTAAAACACGCAACACAAACACATCAACGCGTGTCTTTCGCTCTAGTTCGTTTCAACCAGCGTCACCGAATGTGTGTTTGGCAGGGAAGTGGGTAGCATTTGCACACTAATCGTACTAATCGCACTTTTCTTTCGTCCCACATCGAATGCGTAGATTGTGACAAATGCAACGGGTGTCACTGTGTTGCAAGTAATATTTATTATCGTGCTTCAAGTGTTGTTAGAATTTGATGTATTTTTGTTACATTTATTTTAAAAAGAACGCTTTGGTGCATCAGATCTGGTCACGTGTTGATACGCTTAGTTTTTGAGACACGCTGTATTATTTTACCTTTCGAGTAAACCTAACCTCTTTTCGATCATACCATTCCAGAATCGGGTGGATAGCGTGTGTGGTGGCGATAGGGGTGTTTATGATCCTGTTTGTTGTTCTACCGATCATATTCAAATTCTCGTTTGCCCTACAGAAAGGCATCCTCTTTCTCACCTTCAGTAAGTAGTACGCGTTTTATGCATGCAAGTGCATCATCCGCATGAAAATTAATATCTCTTTCGCATCGCGCTCGCACACGCAGTAACCTATCCACCGAACCTGGACCTGAAACGACCGGAAAAGAGTGGTCTATATGCGACGAGAAACTTCTACATCGATTACCGCGACCAGGAGGAGGACATCGACGTGAACATAGCCGTGTGGCACGTGCTGCCCAACGATCTGGTGCGTCGCTACGCGAAGGAACTGCACGTCGACGAGGTAAGCCTCTGTGAACGATCCCTGTGTCCTGCGCTGCGCCATCACCATCGACGACGTTTCGTGTTGGGTTTTTAAGGCTATTTTTATCATTTTGTCACGAACCGCACATCGTCTCGTCGCGCGTCCGTTGTGTTCGGCCGCACGATGGCATTATTTTTTGTTTTAGCTAATGCAAAAAACCTCCCGGCTCGATGCTCATTTCGTTCGCATTATGCAATTAGTGAGGGCGTTTTGCTTTTGCTCAGATGTGATGCGGGGAGAGGAGCAATAGAAGAACGAAAACGGCTCTCTCACGACAAGGTTAAGGGTGTTTTATTTTGAATTGTCTATTACAGTCCACTGTTACACCGAGAGACAGACACCCTCGGCACAAGACATCAGTAATGGAGGAAAATTATTGGAAACGATGTTTCATTTGGGATCCCCTGTTTAGTGGTGCTACCCGTGGATAAGAGTGTGCGGTGTGATATGAATGTTTTATAGCGAACGATTTCACCGCGTGTCCATTTTCACATGCGATTGATTCCAGCCGGGTAATAGCGTAGGGGTGATAATACCAGCAGCGTTAAATGTAGGCAGCAGAAACATTAATTATTAGTAATTTCATGTACATTTACTTTGCGAAATGTTACTGACGATTTTCAATTGGACTGTTTGTTCGGATTTTGTTTTCTATCGTTATCTATTTCCACTTCAAGAGGTTTCGCGGAGTTTCCATCGTAATTGTGTGGCAAATGTAACAACTTCGGGAATAGTAAGGAACAGTGAGTTGCAGCTGCTCCAGGAAGAGTAATTTAAAAGTATATACAAATAATAATTAAAACTTAATTTCGTTGTTGATTTGTTTAATGATGAAATATTTCAAAACCAGTACACCATATAATGTAATAATATAGGTAAAAACCCAACATTAAACAGATGTTAAATGGATTGTTGAACGGATGGTAATAATTTATTACTAATGTGTATAATTTTCCATAGTTATACTGACAAAAATAAATCGTATTTCCGAATAGGGACAACAGAGTTTTTAGAACATATTGGTACACTCATAGTACTAAAACACTTCTGATGCAAACGAATTATTCTAATATTACCCTTGGTGATATTAAACCGGCCCCATTGTCACCAATAAAATATTACTATGGCTAACATTTCGGTAGGCTGGAAGTTAATATTACTTGTTTTTTCGTTTTATAATTTACCTTTTTCCCATGTTGTAAGGAAATAATAAAAAGGTATGAATAAAAAAATAATTAAAGTAATAAACAGAAAATAATAGAAAATAATTAAGTAATAAACAGAACATACCAGCAAAAATTATTACTTGTACAAAAAATTGTGCTAAAAACGTGTCACCTTGTACTAAGTGTTAGGAATCGCTTGAAAATGAGTTCATATTCCGGTTAGGTTTTTGGCAAATCTCTGTTTATTTCGTATATCTCGTAGCAAATATTCGGCGCTAGTTTTCCACCGGGTCAAAAAAAAATGCGATTTCTAATTTCTTATCGTTACACGCTCGTTGCAGACCACGTTATCGAACACAACACTTCCCACGATTGATGGCCGCATCAGCAATGGCGGTAGCGTATCGGCGGACGAGCGTGAATCATCGAACGTTCAACGCTACCGTCGTATCGAGCAAGTCCTGCACTCGGATGGGTTCGCACCAACCGATGAAGACCGCCAGCGCGAACTGTTCGAGGAGTCGCTCCGGGCGACGACGAACGACGTGGTGCTGTATCTGCACGGGAACACGGCATCGCGCGGTGCACCGCACCGTGTCGAGCTGTACCAGATGCTGCGAGCCCTCAACTATCACGTGATCGCGATGGATTACCGGGGGTACGGTGACTCAGCCAATCTGTCGCCGACGGAGCGAGGTGTCGTCTACGATGCGCTCGCCGTCTATCAGTACATTACGAGCATCACGAAGAACCCGGTCTACCTGTGGGGCCATTCGCTCGGTACTGGTGTGTCCACCCACCTGCTGTCACTGTTGACCGAGATGAGCCTGCCGGGACCGAGGGCGCTCGTGCTGGAGAGCCCCTTCAACAACATCAAGGAGGAAATTTGTAATCATCCCTTTTCGCAGGTACACCCGTTGCCCATGGGTGATGTTTTGGGGGGAGGATTTGCCAAAGCAATAACCGATTCGTCTCGTTCTTCTCCCCTTTTCCAGCTGTACCGTCACCTGCCGTGGTTTGATGCTCTCATCTCGAAACCAATGTACAACAACATGTTGCGCTTCGAGTCCGATCTGCACATCGCCGAGTTTCGCCAGCCCGTGTTGATACTGCATGCCGAAGATGATCTCGTCGTGCCATTCGAGTTAGGATATAAGGTAAGCACCGCGCACGGCGGTGATGGTGTTGGTGGGGATGGGTTGGACGAGGCGATAAACGCAACTTTCATTTGCTTTACTGAAGCTCTACCGCAAAGCGTTGGACACGCGGGGTAAATCGTGGGGCCCGATCGAGTTCCATCGGTTCGAGAAGAGCAGCCATTACGGGCACAAGCACATCTGCCGGGCGCCCAACCTGCCGGAGATTGTCGTCCGCTTTTTCCATGCCTACCGCAACGACCAGTACTAAGGGAGCAACGGACGATGGAAAGTGCCGCAACTAGCGGACAATGCACACACTAGCACTAGTTGACGTTACCTTTGTACCATGTAGAGAAGCTAAAGACTAAATGAATCACGTAGCAGCGTGGGCTGATCATGTCAGTGCAATGATACCTTTCACGATCGCAGCCTGCTGTTGCAGTGCAGTTGACCAAATTGTTAGAGGAGGAGTAACCCTTCGAATTTAGCGTCGGAGCGGCGAGGCAAGCTGAATGTGATTTGATCGTCGGTGTGATCCCCGTGTTTCAGTACCCGTGCCGCTCGCACACACAAGGACGATGCAGTAATATTTTTGTTCGTTCGTTATGTAAACACGTTTTAGATGAATTATTCTACCGAATAATGCTAGCAATAAAACCAAACCGTTTCACACAATTGCTCCCGTCGGCAGTCTTTACTTTCTACACTTACAAGGGGTTTGTTGTTGTATCCTGTGTTGTACGTTTACCAACCAAGTTTCATGCTTCGAACGGAACAAATTACTGAACATATTAGCAATTTTTGTAGCATCATTTATTGAGTATAGGGAAACAATAACCTTTTGAAATATGCATACGACTGTGGCCATTCTGGAGGTTAAACTCGTCGCAAAAGGATCTGCTGACCTTAAAAAGCTCTCAAATTGATTTAACCAGAGTTTTTATTTTTAATTCTACTTAAAAGAGTTCATGATTTAATCGCAAATTGCATTGCATTGTTGCAATTTTTTTTATAATGTTTGCCCAAAAATTTCTATACAAATACATTTGTCAAGAGATATCAACCAAATCGCTCATGTTTGTATTACATTTTTAAATTGGATGCATTTTGATAAAATGGCTGTGGGAAATGACCCAGACGATTGTGTGAAAACATCCAAAGATGTTGTGAGCGTTCATAAAATAAAATAAATCGAGCTGGCAATGCCGTTTACCAACGTAATCTGATAATAAGATAACTTCATGAAAGATAAAAGGATCTGTTACTATGATTTGTAAACGAGAAATATTGAAAATTTATAGATAATTTAGTCTTCACATAATTATATAATTAGCTAAATCATTGAGAATCTTAGTAAAATAATTAAAAATTCTAAACTTGGGTTAAACATTAATATTAATCATTCACTTGGGTTCAAATGCATTTGTTTCAGCAACTGCAGCAACAACTGTTGTGGTCGGATAGCACTTATTATGTTTCTCATAAAGTTATTTACAGTTTCAATACCCTCCCTTACGTGTGTGCCCAAAGCGACCAATGAATCACAAATGTGTGTGTCACTTTTTAACAATGTTAACATTTATTCTTTCGGTTTCACCTTTAACTGAACAGTGTGTTTAAATTAGCGGCTGCTGCTGCTGTCATCGTGCGTTTTGGGAGTAGTAATAAGAAACGTAAACGATAATAACGATACAAAACTTTACACAAACATTCGACGTCAGCTGAGGGTGGCATTGGGCCAACCGGCTGTAATCACTGAAGTTCGCAAAAAACAATACTTGCAACATTCGATTTGTTCGTTTCGGGATAGAAAGAACACAGTTTTCCGTGCTACGAAGTGGAGGTAATGGTACGTTAATGTGTGTGTGTGTATGTGCGTGGTTTGTGATTGTTGACTGTTGTTTGGCCAGCATTTGGCCTTTGGCCAATGACGATGTCGGGAAGCTATTTTTCCTTTTTTGTTTCCTATTCGATTTCTACATGCCTTGCCTTTACCCACATTAAATTTACCTCAAACTACTCAATTCCATTCCTTACTTAAATAATGACTACGATGCTCAGATCCGTCGTAACCCCGGTGCGCTACTGAGATTACTACTGACCACGCTAGAGACTAAGTTCTGTGTTCTACAACCCTAACCATTGACGCCCTTACAGCGCGGCGACTTCGAGACGGGTGATGTGCCGAACGAAACAGAAAGGTTGAAACCTGGGGAAGCTAATTTAAGCGCACAAAACGAAAGTGTCAATCGCAGGGATGGCGTACGTCACGGCAGTAACAGAGAGCTAGACGTGGAGCTAGAAAGAAAACTATAAACATAATTATTTCGTTTTTGCCTGTTGTCGAAAGATCGTTAGAGTGGGTTTGTTCTTTGCTTCGTATAGACGTTAGTGCAATTGCTGCACGAGAAACCTTTTTTTCATTTGAGTTTTCATACGTTTTTTTTTTCATATAATTTTGCCGTTTTTTTTTGGTTTTGTTGCTGTTAATTGAGATTTTTCGTTTTCAAGTTGCGATACAGCAAAAGTAGCAGAAGGTTAAAGTCGAGTAGTGTGGTGCGTGAAAGCGTTCGTAGAGTTTTATGTTCTTTCCCGTAGTTTTCTTTTTGTGTTTTGTTCGTTTTCTTGATTCTCTTCTCGTCTCGTGGCTTTGATCCTGTTGATACTGTTTTGAATGTGATGTGTGTGTCTGTCGGTCTGTCTGGATCTCGCTCGGTATAAATGCTCCTTTGGCAGAGATGTGTTCGTTTCGGGGCGAAAGGACGTTTGCCGAGATGGCAACGCAACCGCGCAGCAAGAAAGTGTCCTTAATGCGTCCAGGGCCATCGTAATCTGAAATTAATAACGAAAAAGTTCAGTACGGCGAAACACAGCAACAACTACAAAAGCGTTGGTTAGTGACACTGCAAAGCGTTCCAATTTGTTTTACCACATTGATGCAGCTAAAGGAAAAGGTTAACTATTATATACTGAAGCAAAAAATACATTCATACATGGAAAATGTGCAAAACTTGCAAAGAAGAACGAAAAAATTTGAAAACATTTAAAAAACACAAAAATAGATAATAACACATATAAAGAGAGAAAGAGAGAGTGGAGACAGCAGTCGCAAATATCAATTTAGTGCACATTTAGTGATCCGGTGAAATTGAAAGTATATTTTTCATCGAAATATTGTTCACTCATTGAATTAGCTATTATCAAAAATATGATTAAAAAAAATATTGTTATTTTTATTTATTGTTCAATTCCTGCATGGACCTTAAATGTTAGGATTTGAATTGCTAAAATTTAAATGTGCTAAGAGCAGGGTATCGTTTCTATCGGTATCATTACTTTTTTCAATTAACAAAAACCACACATGCAAATTATGTTGCGGATATTTTCACAAAAAAAAGTTTATGCGTAGAAAGAAAGAAGTCCCATAACACAATTTGATCAGACTATTTTGTTACCACAATTTCCACCAAATGTGGGACAAAATGAGTTGAAAATTTGAGTTTTGGACAAAGTTGTTTTGGGAAATATAAACAAGTTTAACACATAGAACTTGTTTTGGTGCAACAATTTTCATTTTTTAAATGTTATGCAAAAATAAAACAATATTTCACTTTCACCTCTTGATCACTAAATGGACCGAATGTGTTTACAGTTGATGGAGATTGAAGAGATAATTTTGATAGAAGCCTCCGGTGACAAATTTGTACGAAAAGCGACAAAAATTTACATTCATTTCTAACTAGTTTATAGTCTAATCTTCTAATCAGAAATGTGTGCATGAAAATATCGATTTCTTGCCACTTTTAACGATAATTTGAGTTCTGAAAGACCTCGGTTGGATCTGAAAGAGCCACCGTGGTACGAGTTAGTGAAAGCAACATCAGTGTTAGCACGTTTGACCTATTAGAACACAGCAGCGGAACGATCACTCCATAAATATATCGAAAACAGCATATCAGCGCAGGGCACTTACGAAAACGGTTTTGCAGGTTGGTTCTGGTGCGTGAGTTCATTTCGGGAGGGGATATTCTTAACAAAGCAAACATTTTTTTTTTAAATCTCTCCTTACAAAGCTAACTAGCTCCATGGCTGACTGGGACTGACTGGTGCGTTTGTCAGCCGTTTTTTTTTTGTAAGCAAAAGGGAACGTGGGAAGGATGCTGTCAACCGAGCAGAGTCTAGTGAGAAAGCCTAGTTGGTCGGTTGCGTGAAATGAGCGCGGGGCAGTTGCGGTTGGGTTGGTTGCCCAAATGCCACTAATCTCTAAGTACGGGTAGCGTAGACCTTGAGTTGGAGTTGGAATCGGTGAGGTGTTTGGGAAAACAAACGAGGAGGAATAAAACGATAAATGAGTGACCGCAACAAGGATGAACCGTCACCGACAGAGGGAGAGGGTAAAACCGGCCGGTGTGTACTTACAGCTGCATGGACAAAATTTTCGGATTCGGGCAGGCCTGCGGTGCCCGCACGTGGCACGGTTTGTGGCACTGGATCGCACAGTCGCGGCACTCGTAACCCTGCTTTCCCGGGCGCCTCGGTATGCTGCGGTTGCAAACAAAGCACAGCAGCCCACTGGAAACGAAACGAGTACGCCATTAGAGATGGTCGGTCCGGTCGCGGTCCAGCAGGAAGCCTAACCTAACTTCCGACACTACTCACCCAGGGATGTGTTTCGCCACGAACGTGTGGTCGTTGTAGATGTGCAGCTTGGTGCCCTTGCGCTTCCAGTTCTTCTGCTTGGTGGCCACCTCGAGCGGCACGAGATAGTGGCGGACCACATTGTTCTCCGTGGTTTCGAGCAGCAGCGTCGACTCCTCGTGCACGTACGTTCGCCCACTGCCGGTCGACATGCCGGAGATGGCGGACGATTCCGAGATCGATGACTTGCGCGACAGATTGCGGAAGATGTTCGATCCTGTGTGGCATATTATATTAAATTAAGGACATTGCAGTCAGGGACTTTGCCGGGTGCTCGAAGGAACAATCGTAACGAACTTTGATCGAGCGATGATCCTCGGCTGAGCGTTGACGACGCGCTGTGCACGTTACCTCCGGTGGCGGTCGTCGGGCTGTACTGGGGCACGTCGAGCGATTTCGATTTCTTCGACGGCGTCAGCTTGCTGCGCAGGGTGCCGAAGATGTTGCGCGGCTTCTTTACCGGCGGCACGGAGTTGACGCTTATCGGTGCGCTGTTGCTAAGACTGGCCGTCATCGATTGCGAGGTAGCGGAGGCCGACGAGAGGGCTGGTGAGGCCGGTGTCGATACCGATTTGAGTCCACCGGTGGTGGGACTCTGTTGACCACCTGTAGCGGACGGCTTCAGGAAGGAATTGTTCTGAAAGAGGAGTGGAAACTGAGCTTAATGTTGGCTATGATAAATTCTGCTGTTATGTATTTTCAATACATCAATCGAGAAGAGAAGCGCGATTTTTTTGCCGAGAGTTTGATTTTTTCAAAGTGTTCGAATTTTCCCACACCATTAACGTTCGGATTAAACATTAAATAATCAATGTTTGTTGTTATTACATATAGAAAAAACCTGATTTTCCTATCTAATACTCAACACTACGATGAGGAAATGATAAAATTGAACAAAGATAACAATATGTATTCTTAGAATAGTCTTTCATACCATACGATTTGCTTCGGCCGCCTGGAACCGTTGGTTACGTTCCGCCAACGTCTGCGCTTTGTTGGACAGTAGCTTGGACGGGGAGGAAGGAGACGTCGGTGAACCAGGACCTGTACCATTGCCGGTCGGCTGGCTGGCCGCTCCCGGTGTGCTCGTGACTGCATCTGTGCAAACGATAGTAACAGAGACGTACGTAAATAAAACAAATGTAGCGTACCCCTTGGCACTAAGAAGGAAAGAAAACTCAATCAACGCACACTCTCGGTTGAATAACCAAACAAAAATGGATCAAACTCCTTGTCAAGCAAATACGAAATTCTTTTCAAACGACCTGCGAAATGGGGACAAACGTTTTAATGGAGTGCGTTCCGGTTGCCCCATACGCGGAGCAGCTCGTGCGCCCGCTTTGTAGAGTTGGTTTGTGTCATGTTTCCAAGCACATGCAGACGAGGCAAGGCGTAAGAGGAATGAAGCATGCATTGCACTTTTTCGTGATTAAACCAACACAAATCTCAAATAAGCAAAATAATAATACAGGTTAGGACGTACGAATCGGGTTTCGGTGTAGTGATGTACCGAAGAAAAGAACCGATTCGGTGGGAGAAGAGAAGTGATTCTGCAAATGAGTGATCATTCTCCTTTCGGTGACCGTCTGCTCTTTACAGAGTAGACTTTCTTTGGGATCTTTTGGAAAGATCTTGTAAAATTTATAGTTACACTTCGCATGAGTTTATGAAAATTAAACTAAATAAGCACTACTAAATCGCGCTATTGTTTAAGCTATTTGGAATATATCACAACATCTCCAAAACCACTCAGGTGAACGATAGTAGTTAGTCTCAAAAAGGTGGATTAATCAGGCAAAACCATTCCGATTAGTTTGTATTAAATCGCCGTTTGTAGCGCAGCAGGCAAAAATATCTTTACTCACATAGATCTCTCTTTCTCTCTTTCTCTCAGTGCAATTGATACATTGACTAGCATTTGGCATAGTTCCTGATATTTATATTTTTTAATGTCTTTTTTTTCAAGAAAGTTTAACTTTTCTTCTGTTTCATTTGCTTTTCTGTGCGCAGCTTGCTGCCTTCGCGTGAGTGTATACGTTCTGGTTACTACTGCTTTTACTACTACTACTATTACTACTAGCACTATCTGTCACCGGTACTGGTCAGTCGCAAAGCTAAAGTGAGTAGAGAGCGTGGGCTGTGCTGTGAAACTTTGTTGTGGCTTGAGCTTCCCAGTGGTTTGTACTGCAGTTTGTGTTGCATGAATGATGAATTAGTCTGCATTATTTACCACCACTTTTGGTGCCAGATGCTGGCCGCATGCAGGATTGAGAGCGAATGTACATTGCAAATAGTGTAATCAAAACCGATGGAAATAATGCGAAAGAATCGTAAATCCATACTGTCATAATCGAGTTTATTTTGTTGTATTGAAGTTTAGCAAAGAATAATCAACAACGAGCCTTACGGCACCAATGCCAACGAGCAGAGTTTTTCGGTCGAGAGACAAACGGAACTAGGGAACATATTTTCACCAAAGTCGGATGACTTCGAGAGAAACGTCCAAGAACAGAATCAACTTTCGCGGTGTTATTGGTTTAGAGCGGCGAGTTTGAGACGATTACTACACGACTAAGACGGATGCTCAAGCGCATAGTTTGGTGTATATGTGTATGACGTGTTGCAGAAGGTTTGTTTTTTTTTATTGGTTTAAATAATTTAGTCTTGTATTTGGTCTTTTGATTTTGATTTTTAGTATTCTGAAACAATAGACAGAAAGAAAAAGAAAATAGATAACAGACAGATCAGCGGATTATGTGAGAAAATATACTTTGTTGTAGTAACTCGTGGTGCTGAGGTGGGTTAGCGAAATGGTGACGCGCGCGGATTTATGTTAATAGCTTGAGGTTGTGCTATGAACACCTAAGAAACGGCTGTGAGCTAGGATCGTCGCGAGAGGTTGAAGGGAAATGGCACTACACAAGGAAACTAGGCTTACGTCGCACCTAATCTAGCATAGTCTAAACAGATGATTGAAATGGCAAAAACAAGGTGCACCGAGGGTGATTTAAATTTGCGTAAAAAAAAAATCAACAACAACAAAAACTTTCGTCCAACGTTCCAGCGGATTGGAGCATGGCACAGAAAAACGCTGTTGAGACACAAGAGACAACATCAAACACGGTAACATTGCATGTATCAACCAATTAAATTGCAAAACTAAACTCAACGTAACAACGGTAACAGCAAAATAGCTAACTAATCAAATCGACAAACACGCGGTGCATGACACAGATTTGTAAAATATTGTAAAAATGCATCGAAATTTTTACAACGCTATGTTGTTTTATTTATTATTTTTTTTTGTGGATGAAGAGGGCGCATGTGGTGAGCGTGTGTTGGTCCAAGTCCAAGGAATGGATAAGGATAAATGATCACGATCGTGTACGGTGATGATGACATCGTTACGGTTTGGTTTGGACTGTGGAGTTTTAGCCATTCGAACAATAGGAAGGTATGATATTGTGTTTTGCTTTCGCTGGGCGAAGCTTTACCTCGGGCGAAGTTGGACATTCCGTTGGCTTGGAAGGATTGTTGTGTGTACTGTCGCCGTGCTGCCGGAACCGGCGGTGAATCGATGAACACGAACTGTATTGGGAAGAAAGATATGATATGATATAGTAGAGTATATATTAAATCAATTTTCTAGACTTCGTTCGATAAAAAGAATTGTAAATTTTTGCTCTCTGCACAACTTTTAGTACACGGTTAAGTGGATATTTCTCTGTCCTCCATGCGATTTTTTCCTTGCTGAAGACTTTCTGACATGTTTTCATGGTCAAGGTATTTGGTTCGTTCAATTTTGGCTAATATTTGCTTTCACTTACCTCCACCGTTAAGCAACCGGTAATGGTTTCCGTTTCGTAGGGCCGGGGCTGCAGCTCGAGAATCTGTGTGGTGGCGGGTCCGTTGGCCAATTCGTCGATGCCTACCAAACCCAGTCCAAGGAACTTTTGGGCACCTACACCAACGAGGTGCGCACGATAAAGAAACAATTAGCAATTCGTACTCATTCTGGCCCGGGAAAGGGTTAGTAGGGATGTATTTAGTTGTTATTAAATGAAATACAAAAAAAACACCAAAACATTATCATTTTATCATCATTAGCTGTGTCATGCTCTGGTAGTTCTCTGCCAAGTATTTGAGGTTATTTAAAGTTATTCTTTAATTGGAAAAAATGCATCAAAATTCAAGTTTTTTAACAAACTACTTCATCTAATGTTTCAAGCTACTAGCTACTACAAACCCTACTTCATAACTATTATGTAACTTTTCTTCTTAGTATAAAGCAAGTTCTACAAAGTCTTTCACACATTTTATCATTCATATTAACTCTGTTAAATTTCTATACTAGTTACGACTTCCAAATATGCATAATTTAAAAGGCAATTAATGTTTTCACGTGCCGCAATGTTACACTCACATGCATTACGGGGTTTAGATTGGTTAGTATCATGGCATGCAGGTTTGGCACCCGGAGCGGCTACGATTGCATCGGAGTCAAGCGGCCGCGCATTATCCGTATCGTCCGCAGATACGTCACTCGCCACCTCCGGACACTCGGCAACGGTGGCTAGCGTACCATCGCTGCCATTGTCTTGCGTTTGCGTGTTAGTACTGGCGACGTCAGTGGACATCGAGGGCATGCTGAGGTGGGTCGCTGTATCAGGCGCGGGAGAAGGAACCTGCCGGGGATCGCTCACAGTGCCATCCGCGGCGGTCCTTTCCCGATCGTCTGCGGACGCCGGCAGTTTATCTTTACCTACTGACACCGAATCATACACCTCGAACAGGAGTTCAGTGGAGTGGTTCGACAGGTCACTACGGGGACAGGTTGGATGGATGGGGGTGGGATGGAGCAAACCCATGACCGCGGGAGCGCGTTCCAAACATCGTACAGAGAGAAAGAAGAAAAATAAAAAAAAAACAGACGATCCCACCACGTTACTAATGCGCGCATTTGCACAACACGACTAACAACGTTCGCTACACTAAACATCTAGCTGGTGCAGACCCGAGGACGGGAAGGAGTTCAGACGACTTACAAGAGGAAAGTTTCATCCCAGTACGGACTTTGGCCGGGTTTGGCAGCGGACTGGTGCTTCTGGGCTGGTTCGTCCATTTCGATCACACAAAAAGGGTGTGCGCACTAGACGGGAAGGGAAAACTAATCGTTAGCGAACATATTGGACAACAGCGTGGAAAGAGTGAGCTTCCGTACGAACCTTCAACAGTCCTTCCGCTTTCAGAACTTTGACTAGTAATTTCCTTGGGGACGCCGATAACCCTGAACCATATGAATCATCCTGATAAGCACGGTAACCGTCGCTGTAACCCTGAGGGGAAAGGCAAAACCGAAGAGTCACCTACAGACCACTGGGTGGAGTTTGCCGTGTTACTGAGAGCTTACCCCGTAGCCGTAATCCGACGTGACTTCCTCCGACTCTTCGCCCATTATTCTTGGACAGGTGGAGTAGATGGAGAAATCGACCGGATAGACGACGTCCCGGATGGAACCGATCAGCAGCTCCGTGATGAGATCGATCTGCTTCTTCTCGTCCTGCGCGTTGGCGGTTTTCAGTGGTCCGATGCTGTTCAGATGGATCTTGATCTGCAAAGGCACGATAGGTCAATTCGATTCACGATAGGTCCCCGTCCAACAGCGCGAGAACTTACGTCCGGATACCCTTCGAGCTTCATCTCGCCCTTCAGCGCGAAGTAGTTGACAATAACGCTGACGCGAGACTTCAGACGCGAGATGGTGGCCTTGTAGTGGGACACTTCCGTTTTCTGGTTGCTCGACTTGAACGCCTTGATCTGCAGGACGGGTGTGGCGTCGACGTCGAACAGCAGCTCGACCTCGTTCGGTTGGTCCGTTGGCTCGCAAAGGATGCTGGAAAGGTTCGGTGGCAAGCTCTCCGGCAGGACGCGCACAATCTCGACAATCATTTCGTGCTGCTCGACGTGCGTCAGCAGGGCCGTATTAACCGTGGACACCCAATCCTGCAGCAGCTTGTTCACCACCACCAGGTCGGAGTACAGCCAGCGGAACAGATGGATGGCCCACTGGGTGATTTGCTGCGCGAGAGAGAAAAAAAACGGAACCGAATTCTGTTAGACCAACGTCGTCCTGATGCAGTGATGGTTGCAATGATGGACCTACCGGATCGGTTCCATTTATGTTCGATGGCGGTATTGCCGGGCGCTTCTTCTGCGTCAGTTCCGGACCGGGACTCATGCGGGAGATGCGTTTGCGGGCAATGGTGGGACCGCTTGCGACACTCATACCGCCGGCACCGAATCCACCACCACTTCGGGCACCACCACCCATCGCGCCACCGCTGCCTCCATTACGAACTTGAGACAGTATAGCATCCTGAAATAAAAACAAGACGAAAGGAATTAAGTATGATATGTCGGGTTATTTTTCAATATATTATTAGTCGGCACAAACATAATCTCAAGAGAGTTCAAACCGGTTTGAGTTTGTCTATACTGACTCTACCGATGAATCTGCCTATTTC